>VCRD01000927.1:0-59628 GCA_006783055.1 Trinorchestia longiramus
ATGTGGATGATGTAAATACAAATCTAGACAATATAAGAACGGTATTTGGGCGAGAAAGATCTTGCGTCAAATAATGATTCGCTGTGTAAATGTAATTATTGTCAGCACCACTGGTCTTAGTGACTCAAAAATCTTTTTATTTGAAAACCTCGAGTATACGAAGTTTCCTAATATCGACATCTAATCCTAGTAGTTTTCAGAACTTAGCAAATCAGGCAGTAGCAACGTAAAATTTTTGTTTGTGCTGTTATATAGTAAGATCATGGAGAAATAGTATCAAAAGCAGGCTTCGAATTCTTATTGAGTGTTGTCTTCTGTACATGTGAGAAAAGACCACCAGCTTCTGATTGTTGATTTTTATTTCCTTATTTATCGGCCATTTAATTTGCTCCTGTAGTGATATTGCAACCGTTCACATTCGTACGTTTTAATTGTACCGCTGTATATAGTAAATTCCTGCATTTGAATTATGGATTATTGTAATTGAATTTTTTATATCAACAAAGTAATTATTTGTTAAAGGTTTTCAGCGCTAGATTGAAAGCGCTGTGTTACACTTCTCTGATATCATCATCCATAATATTCATTTAGTTTTTATTACACATTTCATATCCCGATAAAAAAATTATATTACCATTGTCAAGTTTGTCAAGAGATTTGAAGTCAAAATCCCCATAAGGGCCGGTGCTTCAGAGCTTCGTTTGCCTCTCTAAAATTTGTTTAATAAGGAAACTCTAAAAGAAACAGGAATATTGGCTTAATACATTTTCTTATTTGAAGTTGTGTGAAATATGTTTATGTTAAGCTTCCCACATAAATGCATTTTGAACTCTGTGAAATAAAAATGCATCACTAGCATTAGGCAAACCCTAACGTTTAACAGTTTGTTGAACATTATCGTTCAAAAAAAGAAATACCTTTAACTTACATCTATGTTTGAAAAAAATAAAGAATATCATGACTGATTCCCTGGGTTTCATATATCACAAATAATAGATAACAAAGTATAACTCTATTTTTTTAGACGTGCCTAGCTCTGCCGTAGCGTTCCTGCCCTTGTCAGTGTGACGTGGACAATTAGCGGTCTCCAGTGATGCCGCTAACTTTTCACTGTAAACCTCCATCACTGTTGCAGTAGGTTCTTACTTTTACTCTTTGCTTCAGAATAACTGCTTACTAAGTTACCAAGCTCTAGCACGAGCATCTTCATTTCTCTTCTATATTATAGAAAACTTTCCCTCGTCCTCTTTGTCTCTTGGAAATAGTTATGTTGGCTTTATTTCCCCTCAGTAAGAGACCGTATCAACCAAAAGCTAGAATTTTGCATCTGTGTAAAGCTATATAATTTTATTCTTGCCTGTGTCTCAATGTGCTGAGTGGAGCCAGGAATGGTGCAAGCCTGAACAAGTTAAGCCATGTAACACTAACAATGATAATAAAATCTGTGAATATCTAACTAGTCTGAATAACAATATATCAATGAATATTTTGAGAAACAACAAAGATTAGCAATAATATTTTTTGCGCATTCGGCGACGTTCATTTGCGTGTACAAATAATCAAAGAAAAATTCATTCGTAAATACTTTCTGTCTTCTTTCTCAGCATCTACGAAAAAAAACAAAGCCCTCGAGTTCTTGTGTAAAAAATTCTGCCAAATTAGCAAAGAAAACAAAAAATCTATGATAGCAACTGAGCTCAGCGCTTGTTTGGTTTTCGCCGTTCTTTCAGTCTCGCTGAATGATAAGCGAGCACTTTGACAAAACTTACGATAAATTTGTTTCTTAGAGAGAGCTGATAATTTTGAGCCTGAATATGGTGAACTGAAGCTATTAGTCTGAAATTATTCAGTGGATACATGAATATTTCTTCGCCTACGCAATCGTTGATGAAGTACCTTCAAGCTGCGTAGTTAATTTATAGACGAAGGGATGTGCTTTCTTAGCAATAGGTGCTAAAAAGAAAATTCAATGTAGTCGTACGAGCAAAATATGACAACATAACCGAGCCAAATGGTCTATACTTGAGTTGCTACCCGAGTCCCATGCACTGACAACGATGAGAGCAGGGACCAAAAAATTAGTGACAGCAATACCAGTGGCAGCAGTAATAAGTGACTACAGCAATCAGTGACTATGTACAGCAATAACAGTGATTGTAGCAACAACTGTAATAGAAACAACTTCCACATGGACAACATATCAGCGGCAATTGTATTAGCTCCCGCAACAACAGCAGTAGGCTAGGAATTGAAAATACACAACGAAGATTGGAAGTGCCACTTGAGCTAAAAATAAAATACCCAACTTAGACAGTGATCCATCTTTCACTATCTGTTTTCAGTTTAGCGAGTCTGAGGATTGAAATACGCTGTGCCGAATTGGTTCGGTCTGAAAGCAAACAATTGTGCCATATTTCGATCTTTGTATTTTTATTCGTCAACAAAAGCAAATGAAAAAAATTACATCAGTAGTTTCAGTGTTGTACAAGTTTTAGTGAATTGGGTTCTACTAATTTGAACTAAATGTAAATATTTGAACATCGTCTATGATGTCAATTGCATTATAATTTCAGAATCGGACGTATATTAAGTGTCCTCAATCTCTGAAGGATTCAATACATTTCCGAATTATATTAAACATATGCATGTACTGTATATTTGGGTCTTGCTTATTGAACAATATTAATATTTATGAGCAGTTGTGAGTAAATGATGCATATAGTGAATGATACGTTTAGTAAATGATGCATGTAGTAAATTGTACATACAGTAAATGATACATAAGGTAAATGAAACATATAACAAAATTGCAGCAAAAGTTTTGAAAATTACCCGAAGGTAGAGTGACGTACAATTCCTGCCAAAAACTTTGAGGCTTTCACATTTGTGCTATTCAACTGTTTAATTTTTTCTTTGAATGCTAATGAAAATAAAGAGAATTTAAGTATCGATACACGCTCAGAATAATCCACTAACTGGAGAGCGACACTCATTTAAGGGCAATAGGTGAAAGGTGAATTAAAAGTATTTTAACTTCAACACTCAAGACGGATCAAGTGAACGCATTCGAATGCATTCTTTCAAACGCTCTGTTCAACTTTAGGGAAACTTTTAATAGCTCAAAGAAGCTTGTTTACTGAGTTCCCAGTTGTTTTTAGTTCTCGGTGTTCAAACATTGTTAGAGATATCCTTATTTACTTCATTATTTGTACGTTATTTGTATTTGTACACAATTTTTTTTCAAATCATCGAAATAACATAAAAAGTTAAAAATCATTGTTTAGTTAAGAATTGATACCCTTGCCTCGTTTCTAAAATCTTCGATAAGCCGTTGAGTTCTGTACTCCTAGAATAGACTCATCAACCATTTTTTGAGCAATATCTGCTTCGACGCTTTCCCTTTACGATGACAGAGGTAGAATTGTCTAATTGTCTCATCAAAACGAACCACACATGCTAACTCATATTGAAATCTCTATATTATGCAGGCAAGTCGGGTCTTCTACGACATTTCGGTTCTTCAAATAAATTTTGACTGAATGAGATCCGTGCTTTATGCCAATTTCCTTTTTGAAATGACCTCAACTATAGAGGAAAAAATCTTCAATTCTGCGCAGGTTTGTTGTCTAAAAGTATTGAGATAATCGAATTTCACTTATACAGGGCAGCTATTGGGTCGAGAGCATTTCATTATTAAAGGCCCAGCATCTCTGAAACTCCTCTGTGGTTCACTGAAAAGACACTCGAGATAAGATTGAACGGTGTACATATACGTTGCTTCCAGAGGTAAACTTGTTCTGTAGTGGGATAAACTTGCATAATCGTCAAGGAATATTACTAGTTCCCATTCATCCGACCGGCGACCGATGCCTATGGGTCCAACTTCAATCCATCCAACGTTTCCAGAACGTCCGTATGAGAAATCAAAGGTTACCAGATGACTGCTTTTTTATGATATTAAGTTTTATGAAGCTCAAAGCTGCCCAGAAATTTTGTTCAAACTTTATTTTGTATGTGCTGCATTATCTCAGTTTCTAAAGAACCGGCAGTAATTTTATTGTTTCCTAGCCACGATGCATTCCAGTGCTTCCTGTGTTTCTTCACAAAATTTGAAAATCGGTGTTTCTTCTGCAATTATTCCTCTTGGTACTATATCTTGCCATGGTCTACAACTAATGTAATAGCTCGTAAGAAACGAGATTCCACTGGTTGCTGTTACAGATGCTCAAGCCAAACGAGTACTTAAAATCTGCCTTCCTTCCTATGTGAGGTCTCGTATATTAGGTCAATAAACGCTGTATCCTGAAAAATATGATCTAAATCTTATCTAGAGACATAAGTCAACTTCATATAAATAAAATAACAAAATTTTCACAGAGTCTGAACTAAATTCCTCACACACAGGAACATCAGCAAATAATGAAACATGATAATGTATTTATGATTTTATCTGACTCTTGAGAATTGTTGAAGATTACTCAACTACTTACTTGGAACAGCACAGGAACTCTAATAAAAATTATGGCCAAAGATAATTCACCTTTGCTGAATACGTAGCTTCTAATTTTTTTATAGATGATTCAAACATAAAAATAAAAATTATTCCGTGCTTTAAGGAGAGAAAGTAAACCAACATTCTCTATCGTCTGCTTGTCTCAGTAAAACTCTATGAAGATCTTGCTTTACTCGTGTATTGGGGTTTTGGTTTTGAATTTTCTTTAGGAGCGCATCAAAAGGCTCGTTTTAATTTGTTAGAAGTGCTTTCAGTATTGTTCTCTGTCTAGCACACGAACTGCGACCTCAAAACATCAAGGCTTTTGTGTGACACCATGTGCTATATTGCTGGCCTCCTTTGTTCCACTTGGATGACCTCATGTGGGTTTATATTCCTAAAACTTTTTAAAATCATTAATTAATTTCGTTATGTGGATTACTCAGTATATTAGAAGTGTGTTTCTTCCTTATGGAAAGTCACTTGAGATTAAGATTTGATATGAAAACAAGTATAGTGTCTAATACTCATATTTAACCTAAAACTAAGCTTATTTTCATTGTCTATATATCAGAACACTGGAACTTGTATTGCATAGCGGCCTTGTTGAACAGTTAAGGGGGAAATAATTGTTGGGTGACAGTATCCTCATCACCATAACTACAATTATTAAAAAAACTACAGTACACTGAAAATAACACACGGCCATTCATCTTCCATCAATCGGGTGATCAATAATCATTTCAATTTTTCTGTTGGTTGCAGACTCGTAGTTGTTGAAGTTATACTGGAAAGTTTTTCATCCTAAAAATGTTATTTAAACATGCAATCTTTTGAAGAAATGAAGATTGAGAGCAACCCACGATGGTCAAGTAAGTTAAAATGACTTGTTTTTTTCAACAAGGGAGGCATTTACTAGAATTGCATAAGGTATCCAAGCTCCCCTATCTCCCTGGCGCAGCTACCGAGGCAGAATATTAAGAGAGTAGCTCAAATATTTAAGTTTACAGGTGCATAAAGAAAGACACTGTTCCCGTTTTATGATTTTCGTACTTTTTATCGCAACTAGTCTTTTGTCTGTAAAATGTAACTAGTTCTGTGTCAGGTGTTCGGTTTATTTTCCGCTGGTGAGGCCTGAATTTCTAGTCCACAATAGACAAACTTGTGACCACTCTAACGGCAGGTATTGTAGAGAAGGCATGAAAAGCTTCACAAGGCATTGTTTTTCCATTTCATCAATGCAAATTTCCCTCTGAAGAAAGAATTAAGAAAGAGAGAATAATTAGGAAATTAGTGAAATTAGTTGTGACAGAAGTGAATAATACTCCTACAGCGTATTGGTGACTCTTTCAGGTCTGGTTACAATACTCGTCAATTTGATATAGTTGAGAATTAGTTGGATAAAATGTTATCAGTTTACTTTGCTACTATAATTGACCCATTAGCTTAAAGGGAAAAAATTGCAAATTCAAATTCTTCGAAATTTGACTTCATATATTCTATACGTTTCTACTGCTTCAATACGGCCGGTAATCTAAATGGATGACAAAGATACTTGAAATATATACTGTACAATCTGCAGCATAATAATGTGACTGTAAACTACATTTTTACACATTGCAAAAATAAATTGTACATATGAATAAATATGAGCAAACTGTACATGTCTTTTATACATTAAAACGGTTTGTGCCTAAGTACATGTTTTGTAGTATCAACAAACGCGTGAAAATTATCACCTCCCCATTCCCCTTCTGCCATCCTAGACATAAAAAATGATCGCATTTTTTAGTAACACTTCGAAAATGAGCACAAATTTCGACACACTTTGATACACAAGTTGAAAACTCGTATGTTAATGGAAGTTCTATAATAAACTCACTTTATTAATATTAACAGATTATATTTTTAAGAACACAAGACCGTACCTTCCACTTATTTTGACTTTGAGAAGCAATAGAAACCATTGAAATCTACCGTTGCTTTGATAGTATTAGAATCTCAGTATTTGCGAGTTCAGAGAACGCTATGTATTTTTAAAAATTACCAGAATATATTTGTACTTATTTTTAGTTCGTTAACACTATGCCAAAAAGCAATAATCCATGAAACTCACACACGATTATTTTATGGTCTGGTACAATTTCAACTGCAAAATGAGTGCACCGTCTACTAGTTACGTGAGTTACAATAAGAAGAAAACAGCTGTGTTACAGAGAGCGACCGCTGTCTGTAGCGGTCGCGGCGCCGTGCAGAAGGAAGGACTGCCTGCAGACTGCCAGCAGCATGGCAATCAGGCACTTTCATCCTTTACAGTCAAAATATCGCGCACGTCGGTGGAAAATAAATAAACTGGAGATTGATGCTAGGAGCTACTGCTAAGTAATAGCTCTGAAATTATCTTGAAAACACTTTTCGAAGGCGCATCAAATAATTGGTCTACATCCCTAGGAATCCCAATGTTCTGACGACAGGCTATTTAAAATTGTGTTGTTTCACTGCTTTGCTCGTCATCATGGTCTCTTGACAATTATGTACAATGCTATGCTATGAGTTTTTAATTTCTATTCTCTGAGATGAATTTTGTACCACTTGGAACAAAACGTCAAATATTGTATAATTTAAAGGCTTTTCCTCGGCTTTCATGACTCCGATCGATTGAGGTGGCACTGAATGTTCGTTCTGCATCCTAACTTAATTCTGTGCTCCCCACATCTTGGCAACTGCTCTGCATAAAAATGGGAGTCATTTTTGAGAATGCTGAAGCTCTTTAGAAGATGGCTATCGATTTCCTAGAGAGCGCCTATCGGATTTTATTTTTTAATGAGAGAAATGTAAGCCGTCGGTGAGCTGAGCTGCACCTATCAACTACTAGGCGATAGTGTCTTATACCAGTCTACCAGTCAACTACTAGGCGATGGTGTCTTCTACCAGTCTACCAATCAACTACTTGGTGACCGTGTCTACCAGTCTACCAATCAACTACTTGGTGGCCGTGTCTACCAGTCTACCAGTCAACTACTTGATGACCCCGTCAACCAGTCAACTACTTGGTGACCGTGTCTACCAGTCTACCAGTCAACTAGTTGATGACTGTGTCTACTAGTCTACCAGTCAATTACTTGATGACCGTGTCTACCAGTCTACCAGTCAACTACTTGATAACCGTGTCTACCAGTCTACCAGTCAACTACTTGGTGACCGTGTCTACCAGTCAACTATTTGGTGACCGTGTCTACTAGTCTACCGGTAAACTACTAGGTGACTGTGTCTACCAGTCTACCAGGCTACCAGCTTGGTCTTTACTCTCATTGGAGTATATAACAGAAAATTTAGCTGACAATTTTACACAGAAACGCCTAAAAATTAATTTAATCTAATTATGTATTATGAAAAGCGTTGCATTACTACACTAAATACTTTTAATAGTCTAATACGAGCTTTTTTGAACAAAACTTATTTGGAGTAATTCATATATTATTAAGTAATTATAAAGGCATATATTAGTAATTGCGTAATAACTATTCAGTTTTGTGAATAACGCCTCATCATGAAATTGTGAAGGTTCCTAGAAAACATGTGTGAATGAAATTGTAGCTCTGTCATTTCTAAACAATGCCAACAGGGAATCTAATGTGAATTTTAGTTGAAATAGACTTGACCTAAACTTTGAGTTTAAAAAATGCATGTTATCTGCAGTACAATTCTTTCTTCAGTGCATATTTTTGTAGGTTGTCAAATAACCCAGGACTCCAGAAGCATTTGGGCCAACTTGCCTTATCTCAATCGACTGTCAACCAATTATTGGTATAAAAATCATTATTTTCAAATTAGGTTGCATGATATGAAAATAGTACTGTAATTACACCAAAATTTTATTTGTTTAGAAGAGGCATTTCAGATAACTGCACTAGTTCTATATGTTAGATATATTTACAAGTAATTATGTTTGCCGTTATCAATGATACCCGCTGTTCCCTGTTACTTCCCAAGCTGCACGGGTTGCTGGGATCTTGACGCAGTCAAATTTAAGCCCCTGCACAAAATTTGACACCTAATGTTTACCAGAGCACTTACGAACGGCAAAACTGCGTCCGTTTGCTGAGGGATTATCTGTTCGACACACAGCCTTCGGCTTATTGGGTTTTCCTAAGAGTATGGAACAATTTACGAATGAGAGAAAATGTCAACGAAGCCTTAGTTAAATGGGAAGTAAGGAGGATTTGAAGCTATCCAATTTTTAGGTAGCAAGAGATTTGATAACTTTGCTGTTGTAAATGACTGAAATGTATACAGAGGCATTCACAAAATTAATTATACATTTTCCGTTTACACAAAATATTTTTTCCATTAATTTTTAAAACACTAGACAGTTCCAGGGGAAATTCCAAAATTTTGGTTTGACTTATTTCAAATTAATATAAAGATGAATGCATTAAAGATTTACAGCAAATTATTGTGTTTTAAATGAATACATTTTTTTAATTTCATTCAGAACTTCCTTTTGGTATCTTATCTACTGATAACATGGCCCAGATAGTACCCGTTGAAATTCCTCGGTTTATAAGTAATTAAATTAAGGATTTATGAAATAAAATACATTTTCCACTTTTAACCGTGAACATTTTTCATTAATGTATACAGAACTTCCGTTCTGTATCTTATTTACTGATAACATGGCCATGTAAGAAATAAAAACTGATAACAGAAAAAATTGAGTATTTTATAATGATCCGGGGCCTTCGATATCCACAATACAAAGCTTAGAATACATGCATACCCGTTCTGATTTCAGTTCAATAAGTTTTCTTCAGTAATATATAGAAAGTAATGAGACGGACCCAACCTCACAGAGAGAGAGAGAAAGAGAGAGAGAGAGATAGAGATACATACACTCTATTATACAGGATGGGTCAGAAAGGACGCCCCATCAAAGAACTTTTATAACTCAAACACTATTTGGGATAGAACATAAAGCGTCATGTCAAAACATTTATTATATTTCTGAATTTTATTTATAAATAACATTTAATTATGTAGCCTAGATACAAAACCGCATATATGTTAACAGTACAAGGATATTAGACCCTATTTGTTCACAATGCATTCTGAAAAAACACGGATCGCTTTCGTCAAGCAATTTTATGAAAATGGATCGTCTTTTGTGAGAGCACGAAGAGCATTCTCAGTTACTTTCGGAATGAATCTTCAAGCTGATCGCAAAACACTGAGAAGGTGGATAAGAACATTTGAAAGAACTGGTTCGTTATCTAACAATAAGCTACCTGGTCGAAACCACTCTATTCGAAATGAAATAAACATTGATAGATTGTCGCTAAGCCTTCATGTGGATGGCACGGCCTCGACAAGAAAACGTTCAACACAACTGAACATCAGTAGATCATTGCTGAGAAAAATTCTGAAAAAAGATCTTATATTATTTCCTTACCAATTACAACTAATCTAACAATTAACTGATACAGACTACGCCTCAAGGTTACAATTTTCACGCAAAATGTTGAATACCATAAAAAATTCCTTAAAAATTTAATAATGAACGACGAGGCCCATTTTTATCTTTTAGGATATGTGAATAAACAAAACTGTCGTATCAGGGTGCAGTAACAACCTAAACAATTTGTTGAAAAGCCTTTGCACTAGTAGAAAGTTACTGTCTGGTGTGGTGTGATGGCTGATGTAATTATTGGGCCATATTTTTTCGGAAACGATATGGGTAATGCTGTGACCGTCACTGGAGAAAGATATCGAAATATGATCAGTACTCTCCTTGAACCTCGACTTGAAGTAAGACATCTGAAAAATATTTGGTGATGGGGCATCATCTGAAACAAGATGGCGCGAGAGAAACAATAATTCTTTTAAATCGCTTGTTTCCGCAAAAATTTATGTATCGGCATGGCGATGTTAACTGGCCGCCTAGATCCCCGAACCTAACCATACCCGATTTTTATCTGTGGAGATACCTTGAGGGAAAAGTTTACATTAACAAACCTACCACAATCGCTCAATTAAAGAGAAACATCCAAGAGGAACTCAGGAAAATTAACGGTAACACAATAACGAAGGTTACAGAAAATTTAAAAAAAGATTAGAAATTTGCAGTCGCGAAAACGGGCGTCACTTAACAGAGATTGTTTTCCACACTTAAATGTTATTTTTTAGTGAAATTCATGAATCTAATAAATGTGTTGACACAAAGTTTTATGTTCTATCCCAAATAGTTTTTGAGTTATAAAAGTTTTTTAATGGGGTATCTTTTCTGACCCCCTTGTCTATGTAGATATTTGGAGTGTAAATAGTTTAATTAACACTTTTAAACGGATTTGATTCATGATGTAAAAGCAGGAGAGCGAATTTAAGGATAAAATTTTTCTTATTGAGTTCAAGCTTACTGCATCATTGTAGCATCATCCTTGCAATCATTTTAGAAAATACAAGCTTTGCTAACTGAATTTTCTCGGTTATTCATTTAAGGTTGCGGTGAATTGAGTACTTGGAGATCAATCCTTGGTTAAGATTTTGACGTTTGGTGCTGTCTTTTAAAACAGGAACTCAAAAATACAGTCACTACCTACTGAAATGACTGAGATTTCTCACAACTCTGAACGTTTCAATATAACATTAAGACTTCACTGCTGCTGATGTACGTATTTAAGTTTCTACTGAAATACTTCAAATAAATGTATCACGCACATACTCGCAATTCAATGAGTATTCCTAATTCGTGACCATAACTTAAATCCAGATTAAGATGATTCTGCGTCTACATTTTACAAAAAAATACTCCGAATATTTTAGAACATAAAGTTCTTCTGTTGTATTTGTGTCGTTACTTTTTTGAATATTTAGCCTCAATTTTGCACTTTATACCAGTATTCATTGAGTTCTTTCGTACAGGTTGTTCATAAAACCATCTTACTCGGGTAAGAGAGTATTTATACACAGGTTGTCTATAGAACCATTTAGTACATATAATCTTTAAAGATATTTTGTATTGGTTAAAAAAATGTACATATAATGACCTTGAAACCAATGTTTAACGTATTAATTACGATACTCGAGAAGCCGTCCGCCACCACCGTTACTCTGTATAGTCCAAAAGTGAAGCTGCAAGAAATGGTCTTCTGAAGTCTTAAATGCTGCAAGCGGAAGCAAATTTGGTGGGTCAAAATATTATGAGGTGTATTATCGTGTCACTTGTTCTTCCTGGTAAATGCATTTTTATGAATTTATCGTTGTTATAAACTATTTTATGAGCGACTGATGTCAACGTTTAGTAATGGGTTGTAAAAATTTGTTATATATTTACTGCGTCCTCTTCATGACGTTCTGATTCTATCACTACTTCTAACTAAACTCAGAAAAAACTGTGTGTACTCTGCTCATTTACTGCATTGTTGTTCACAAATTATGTGGCACGAATCGAAAATCAGAATATCTGAGGATATTCAAGAA
This sequence comes from Trinorchestia longiramus, assembly GCA_006783055.1. Lineage (NCBI taxonomy): Eukaryota > Metazoa > Arthropoda > Malacostraca > Amphipoda > Talitridae > Trinorchestia > Trinorchestia longiramus. Next base: position 11,969 of record VCRD01000927.1, read on the forward strand.
GTTTGGTTTCTGCTAGAAACGCTATTTACTGTTTGCATCAACGTTGCATTATAATATTCTTGCAGACCCCACAAGAGACCGTTGGTTGGAGACACGCCCTTTCATAGCTTGACCAAGGACAGAGTAGTTTTGTGCAATGTCTAAACTTCTGAACATGAACATTTTCTTCATCACCTGCGACTCATGAAGAACGAACAGAAGTTTGATGATTTTAAAGAATGAGGCGCCTCCGATCGAAATTGAATTGCCAAGTTTTGGTACAAAGCTTATATTACTGCAAGTCTGCAGTGAAAACTATGAATGTTTTAAATTGTAAAAACAAAATTTAATAAGTTATTGACGTATGGGAGCACAAATCTGCTGGTATGAAAGGGTTGATGAGCTTTTAAACAAAATACCAATTCGTGTGTAGCATCCATTTAGTAACTGTAGAGATTGAAGCGAAACTTGGATCCTACTTTTCATAAATAACTAGATATTACTCGTGGAAATTCCGTGGTCTAAAAATGATGAAATTAAGAATTTTCGGTCCATAATGGCGTTATAAGTTTGATTATATATGATTAATTTGAAATAATTATAAACACGAATATACTGAAGATTTCCAATTACTTATTATAATTTAAATTAATAATTTTCGTGTATGTGCAGAAGTATGACTCTGTATTTATCTACCAATAACATCGCCTAGAATAGATAGAATCAGGGGAAATTACACTGTTAAAAAGTGATAAAATTAAGCATCAATGAAACGAAATACATTTTTCAGTTTATCCGTGCTACTATCAGAACCTGGATATTTTTCATGAAGATAAACAGAACTTCCATTCCGTATCTCATTTACCAACAACATGGTCGTGGGAATTTCACAGTTTAAATGTCGTAAAATCAAGGATCTATGATATAAAATACATTTTTCATTTGTACATATTAATTAATTAAATAAACATATTTAACAGGGCAACAGGAACAAAATTCAAAGTAGTTATTTGGTTTAGATTGCTATTTCAGTTCAGTATTTTTTCGTCAGTAATAAATTCGAAGAAATGGGACGGACACACAGATAAAGAGAGATATAGAGAAACTAGACAGTTTCCGTGGAAATTCCACGATTGAGATTTGACTCATTTGTAATTATTTTAAAGACATATATGTTAAAGATTTACTATGAATTATTGGGTTTTAAATGAATACTTTTCATTAATGTATACAAAACTTCTTTCTGTATGTTAACCTTCGATAACATGGCGTAGATAGTACCCGTTGAAATGATTGGTTTAAAAGTGATAAAATTAAGGATATAAAAAAAAATACATATTTTAGTTTTACTCATGATACTATCATAATCTGAATATTTTTCATGAATACATACAGAACCCATTCTGTACCGTATTTACCAATAACATGGCCATATAAGAGAACAAATCTGATAACGGGGAAAATGGCGTGTTTTATGGTGATCCGGCGCCTTTGGTCTCCACAATACAATGCTTGTAATACATTCATACCCGTTCTGATTTTATTTCAATAATTTTTCTTCAGTAATAGATAGGAAGTAATTGGACAGACACTCACATATACAGAGAGTGAGATGGAGATACATAGTCGATTATACAGTATGGACCACAAAAAAGTAAACCCAACTTTAAATGGTAATTACTTCACAGTGAATGAAGATATTTTAGGTCTGTTATTTGCATTAAGTACAGAGAAATGTTCTCCATAAAAACGTCAAGTCACATCAAATTGGTTCCACTTCTATCTCTCACCAATGAGATAAATATTAGCTGTAAAAATGTGAGTAAAAAATTACAATGACATTGTAATATTATGCTAAAGAAGTTTTAGATTAAAATTATTTTAAAACAACTTATAACGATTCACATAATAAAGCATAACAGAAATGAATTAATAGATATACAACTGAAATGTATATTTTATTGCAAATGGCGGCCAGCTGCGTTGAAACATTTTTCACATCTTACTTTCATTGATTTCATAGCACGTTTAATTACATCAGGATTGTCTTTCAAATGTCTATTTCACCTCTAATTCGATTCTGCAATTCCTCCAAATCCTGGGGCGGTAAAAAATACACTTTGTTCTTCAAATAGCCCCACAGAAAAAATCACAAGGCGTGAGAACGGGGCTCCTGGGTGGCCATTCAATGTCATGGCCAAGCACTATTATTTTCCTTCCAAACATGTCTTGCAAATAATTCTTAACGATTAGTGTTCTGTGTGCGGGAGCACCATCTTGCATCCACCAAATACTATTAAAATTTCTTCCGTAAGCAATCTGAAGTTGTGGAATAATTTCTGTGTTTAACATTTGCAAATGCTTCTCACCATTTAGCGTTGTAGCGTAAAAAAAATGGTCCAATTACCGATCCGGTGCCGCACAAGCCCAACCAAAGAGACACCTTTTCTCTACTCATGCTGATTTCATAAGTATTTTCTTCAGGAGGATGGTTTTTCGGCTCATAATGCCTACAGATCTGCTTATTTACTGCTTCATTCATTTGAAATGCGCATTTATCTCCTACCACTAACCATTTAGTAACAATTTCTGGACGTTGAGCGAACCAGTGAGCAAATCTTAAGCGACGAAGATAATCTTCTTCGAGAAGTTGTTGCTTAACTTTAGCTCTGTAAGGATAATATTGCAAATCATTACGAACAATTCTTTGGAAGGAGGATGATGACAATTCTGTGCCATTTCTTCTCTTAGATACCTTAGGATTTTCATTTATTACTTGTCGAATACGTTCAATGTTTTCGTTGGTTCTTACAGTTTTCAATCGTTCTGAATTTCCTTTGTTTAGATTTGATATATGTAGTACCATGTGTTCTAAATTTATTAACAGTCTTCCAGACAGTCTTTTTGGTTGGAGAGCTTCTTTCAGGAAATCTCTGTTCGAATTCATTTTGAACTTCCTTTAAACTCTTTCTTTCTGCGTAGACGTTGTTGATGAAAATGCGTTGTTCATTCGTGAGTTGCATAACGATGGGCTTCGTCATTTGGAAATTTAAATTTAAGTGTTAATTTTCAGACGATTTGGACTTTATTTATACTCTAACCTAAAGCTTTGTATCCACGATACGTATCTCTGTGTGTTATGCAGCAAATGAAACTCAAGTATTTTTATCGAAAGTTACTAATGTTTAAAAGTTGGCTATTAATCCGAATTTTAATATACTTCATGTGCAACTCACATTTTTACAACTATTATTTGTCTCATTGGTGAGAGATAGAAGTGGAACCAATTTGATGTGACTTGACGTTTTTATGGAGAACATTTCTCTGTACTTAATGCAAATAACAGACTTAAAATATCTTCATTTACTGTGAAGTAATTAACATTTAAAGTTGGGTTTACTTTTTTGTGGTCCATACTGTATATGTAGATGGAGATACTCTGTGTATTATTTACTTTCTCGACAGTTCCCGTGGAAATTCCACGAATTAGATTTAACTGCTTTGAAATTATTATCAAGATAATAAATAAATTGGTTTCAAAAATGTATAACGAGCTATTGTGTTTTAAATGAATATCTTTCATGAACGTACACAGAATTTCCATTCTGTTTCTTATCTACTGATTACATGGCCTAGAACCTAATATGTAGGCCATAGATCGTACCCGTTGAAAATCCACGGTTTACAAGTAATATAATTTAGGGTTTCTGAAATAAATACATTTTAAAGTTTTACCAATGGTACTATTAGAACTTGAATATTTTTTATGAATGTATACATAACTTCCATTCTGTATCTTATCAACCGATAAAATGACCGTGGAATAGAAGAAAACTATTAACGGAAAAAATGGAGTACTTTATAGTGATCCAGCGCCTTTGGTATCCACAATACAACGCTTATAATACATGCATATATACCGGTTCTGATTTCAGTTCTATGATTTTTCTTCACTTATGGATGGTAACTAATGGAACGGACGCACACAGAGAGGGGGATACATTGTCTATTATCTAAGAGGGTATAATAGTGTATCTCCATCTCTCTCTATCTGTGTGTGTCCCATTTAAAAAGAAGGCTGATAACGGAAAAAATGATGTATTTTATAAAAATCAAGCGTTTTAGGTATCCACAGTACAATGCTTATAATACATGTATATCCGTTCTGATTTCAGTTCAATAATATTTCTTCGGTAATAGATTGGAAAAACAGGGTTGGACGCACCCAGACAGAAAGAGAGAGAAACAGAGAGAGATATTGATCGATAGAAAGTGAGAGAGACAAAGATGGAAATGCACTGTGTACTATATATGTAGATTAAATAGTTTCCGTGAAAATTCCATAGATTGAATTTGAATAATTCGAAATTATTTAAAAGACAAAAATCTTAAAAATTTGCGACGAATCATTGTGCATTAATTGAACATATATACAGAACTTTTATTCTGTATCTTATCTGCAGATAAAATGGCCGTGTACGAGAAGAAGGCAAATAATGGAAAATAGCATGTTTTATAGTAATCGGGTACCTTTGGTATCCATAATACCGAGCGGGCTGAAAAAATAAAACAAATCCTCAACTAAATTCTACCCAAGGTACCTCATAAACTCCTTCACTAAAGTTGGCAAAATTTTCAGGCGATATAAATACCGGCCTAATCTTCAATTTTATTCGATATCACCGCTATCCGCAGCGATGATGCTCTCGAGACGGCTCTTGAAGGTTTTGCAGGTCATGACAACCTAGTTCGTGTTCATAGTCATTCATTCATTCCCGGTCATCAGATGTTTTTAGGGCGGTGACGTTTCGGTTGTGAACGCGGCAGGCCTTTGCCTCAATGTACGGACCTCAATGTTTCTCACCGAGTCGATTGTCCAAGATGATCACCCGACCAGGCGGAGCAGACTTGAGATAATTCATGAGCCTCAGTGAACGTTCAAGATGCTTGGTGCAGATGGCTAGCGTGAGTAGCGACATCGTATCAATAACAAGGGACCTGCCTCCCAGCTTTGCGATTGCTCGTCGAACTGTGGCCGCTCCAACCCTTAGTCTCCTGGTGTGTTGGTGCATGGACGTCAGGGGATTGCTTTGAAAGGCATCTCGCAAGCTGTCTCGATCCACAACACTCTCTCGACCACTGCCAGCACGTTTGATTGCGTAGACGGTTGTACGGGACACCCCGACCAGATTTGCGACCTCACTCACTTTGATTCCTCACGAAGTGTGTAGACACCTCTACTCTTTCATCTCTCTGGGAACCTATTTTACAATACACAAGAATTATAAAACTTCATCTTTAAGGTCAAATTAACAGGCTTTCGGATGATGTGTGGCAAGGCAGGATAAGAGCTGTCAAACAACCAATATTTTCAATTGAAGGTGTGTTCAGGTTTTTCGGCCCACCCAGTAGGTCATGATATTGCTAGATATGATACAGAATAGAATTTCTGTATATATTCATGAAAAATATCAATTTAAAACAATAATTCGTCATAAATATTTAATAAATTTGTTTTTATGATAATTTCAAATTTGTCAAATCTACACCTTGGAATTTCCACAGGAACTATCTAACAAAAGTAAATTAAGAAAAAACGCACAGAGGTAAATCCCCAAAAAATATTAGAACCATTGCATGAAGAAAACAATACAGCTTTTGAAGATTATTAGTGGTGTATTCATTTCAGATTTAAGTCTGTTCTGAGGAAATTACGATTTAGTTGGCGATATAAGAAAATTGTTTAACCTACTGTCGTGTGATCGAGGTATTAAAATACCAATAATTTCATAGGATAATTCAAAATATGCATTTTGCCTGTGATGGCAAGGTAACATTCATTTAGCTTGCAAAGCACAAGTGAAGGACATACAGTGCCTGTTGATGATATAGAGTGCAAGTTTATTCTATAAGGAACAAGTTGATATAAAGTATCTATTGTTGATAAAGAATTCAAAAGCCTTTAAGTTTTAGAATATGAATAAAAAATTCAAAATTACGAATCAAAATGTTCATAAAATACGAGTAAATAAAAGAAAGATGTTTTATATTACGTTTAGTAGTGTCCGTGCGTAAATGTTAGGCATTTTTGCAAGGTTTTTTCGAAAGCGCTTATATTTTACAGGAAGTGAATTAGTTAGTGTATATTTAATGAATCCATTGTGTTTTTGATACTCAATTCTTGAAACAATGCACGTTATAACTCAATTGAATGCAAAGTCTCATCTTGCAGGTCATTGCCTTCGATTCATTGTCAGAGACTAACATATTTAATTATGATCACCTACAATATCAAATCCTGCGGTACAGATTTCAAAAACATTTCGTTGCTTCTTTTTAAATCTCGTGATAACACTTAATTTTAGCCCTTCAGAATATTAAATTTAAAGCGTATTTATTTTCGTGGTAAATTTATCAATGAATTTTATTTCATCCAGTTCATAACATTTCAATCAAAGCTCATTTGTCTTCTGTCCGATGAAATAATCCAGAGAGAAAAATTAAACGAATCAAATAATAAAATCGATGCGCTAACGAGCAGCAGTTTGATAGTGATCTTGAACAACTGCTGTACTTTCTTACTGTAATCGGATGTACATGAGAAAATATGTCTTTAATGGACAAAGCCCATGCCAAATATATATGTATGGTATTTAAAGGATATCATGAAAATAAGCCTAGTCTACACATCTCGAAAAGAATATGCAGATAATATATTTTGAAATTTTATTAACATTTTGGTTAAAATAATCACTTGAATATTGAACTTCAGGCGCTCATCAACATTTTATGTTTTACGACCTCACCTAGTCACTCGTAGATGCAACGTGTTGGTTTGTAGACACGTTATTAATCTGAACACTGCAGCCAGGCCATGTCTCTTTTATGTATTGTTTGTGATTTCCGTAACATACTAGAGTTTAGGTAGGAAATATAATGAATTGAGATGAAACCATTAAAATGAATATTCTGCATTTCTTCAGAGCTGAAGTCAGGTCTCGTGCTCGTACAGCGTGCAAGCTGCACTACCACCACTGCTATGTTCTCGCCGATATTAGCGCTCGGACGTGAACTATGGCTCTCTAAACCTCACCACAGTGGTCGTCCTAAGGCTGGTCGTCCTTTGTTCCTGTTTCGTGTGTTTCGCAATATTTTGGATCTGGACTACGAGCATTTTAAGTTTGGTTACATTTTTTGTTCGAAATCTCAGAGTGTATGAAAAGCATTAGGTAAAGAACTTTTTCCATAAATACTTCATTTCTCAATCATTCCATTAAATTTATGTGGGAAATAAAAAATTACGTGTTGTTGATATTTGCCAAAGTAAAAACTAACGAAATCTTTTCTCGATTTAATTGAACTAGATTGTTTCTTTAGTTTCATATTACATTATTATTTAGTTACGTCACGACTGAATAGGAATTTATACTTTCTTATAGTTGTTCTGAGTTACTATAGATGAAATTGTCTTGTACGGAGTCATGATGTAATACAAATGGTATAGAGCCTTTATTTGAAAGTTACCTTGAAGTTGGCCTCTTAGGTTGGACCTGTTCAATACTGCTGTTTTGCAGCAGAGTGATCTGATGAGGGACTTTAGATGAATTGAAAAAAGGTCTGGAAAATGGGTCGATGTGGTGTTTAGAATGGAACAAAAGGTGTGGAAAACGGATCTGCTTTGCCTCGGGGCAGTCCTTGTACTCGTATGTATATGCTTCATAAGTAGCGTAGACAAACATTAATACCTCTGAGACCAAAACACTATCATTGCAGCCTTATGAAAGTTATAGCATTAAGACGAAGATTGTGGTCAAAGTGTTAGAAATTAAGTTTGTGCTAGGTATTGGAGCGCTTCATGCCTCATGTTCTAAAACTAGCATACAGTAAATTTTGCTAAATTCCAATCTATTAAGCAAAGCTATAAAATTTAAATTCGATTCAGGAGTGATTTTAAATTAATATATACTTTTTTCATCCTCAAGAATCATAAATCAAAATTCAGTTCAAAAATTTCCCCAGTAGCATACATTAACAGATTGAAGATAATGAATGAACCATTTTTCACAACGAGATTCCACTAAACAAACAAACAAAACAAACAATCTTTATTTCCAAGCAAGTACACAGTACATACACATTAGTACATTGGTTTTTCAAATTCTTAAGGTTAACATTGTAAGAGTAAGGATGATGGTGAGCTCCATGCGACGATCCCGGGAGGTTGATGGGCGTCTTCATGGGCGGGAAGTTGAGTGCTTAGCGGGTTGAGTGGACGGCGCGGCGTACGAGAAACAGCTTGTGTCCATGGCCGGGTTCGCACCCGCGGTCTTTCTACATGAAGCAGACACCCGATACAGAACACGGGCCGCAGACCACTCGACCACGGTGGCTGCAAACGACCGAGCCTTTGAGCTAAAGGACTAAGCTGAAAGACTGTCATATTTACTTAAACGAGCTTCTTTCTGTAGTTTCTAACAAACATGAGTTTACGCCCTGGAAGCAAATATTCCAGCACCTCGAGGTTCCCGCTGGACGGTGGAGACACTGGCTTGTCTTGCTGCGCGTTTACTGGATACGCTTTTATTGCTCATCAATCACTCATAAACAGAGTCTTTTACATTTAAACGGAGAAGTACGGTGAGAATACACTTTATCAGCTTAACTTTCCCTGGTCACTTACACAACGTTCGAAGCATCTCTCGTCTAAAAGTTATAGTTGACACAGCATTTGTCCTTAAGCCTATTAAGGTACTGACTAAGCTTATTAGGGTACTATTAAGCTTATTAAAGTACTGAATAAGCCCATTAGGGTACTGACTAAGTTTATTAGGGTACTGACTAAGCCTATTAGGGTATTGACTGAACCTACTAAGGTGATGATTAAGCCAATTAGGGTACTGACAGTGCCTATTAGGGTGTTGATTAACCTTTTTAGGGTGCTAACGAAGTCTATTATTGTGCTGACTAAACCTATTAGGATACTAAAATGCGTAAAATACCCATTTCCCGAACCTTTTTAATAAATTCTACAAAACCTCGATAATTTTTATGCAGCGGGCACTGCTACTGATTTGATGTAATACGGGTGGTATTTTTACGTGCGTTCGTGTGTTCTGTAGTGCAACTTTCATTATGATGTATTTGAACCTATTAAAATTCATCCGCTCTACGTTGATATTGTTTGAAATGTATGCATGCTCCGTGGCGCTGTTTTCAATATGTACATACTTTTAGCGCAAAAGTCTCAATAATAAATCGAAGTGCAGGTGTAGACATGACGTTCCCTTTTACTTCAATCACTTGAAGTTCTGCAGTTTTATGTTATGGTTCAAAAATGATTGTCTGAGTGAAATCAAATTTCTCGTGTTATTCACGCTGGTGTTTTCTCTTGGGAAATTTAACTATACTTGGCCGTATGTTATACTTGCAAGTGACAGCAATGATCACTTCTGGCTCACCAATTGAACTAAAATCTTTGTATCGTTATTCTTGATATTGCAATCGAACTTAAAAGCTCTGGATGGTCAGAAACACCAAATGATTTTCGGAAATTATAATTCATAGTTCAGAGTGCTCGGTTTCAGGAAAGAAGAAGACCAAATTGAAAGCTTGTTCAAACATAACGTCTGCCACCAAAGACGTGCTTTCTAAAGACTGAAGTTGCTGCAAGCACTGAGAGATTTTTCGTGGTCGGTATTGCAAGAAAAATTAATTTAGTCTGATGGCATGATAACGAAACAGAATTTAGTTTTTCTTTTATAAATAAGTTGGCAGCTACTAAATAAAACGATTGTCTCAAAATGATGTACAGTATGTACAAAAATCTAATCTAATGATTTTAGAAATATATCAAAGGTTCAAGTACAATTTTGGAGGCAACTGCCATTCGTCATTCGTCAGCATTCGTTGCACCCACCCGCAACACACTTTTCACATTTTCAGGTCTCCATGCAGGATTGTCTGTACATATTCCACCTAAATGGCAACTTTAGAAGCGATGTGTTTTACGTTTATTCGGTGATCCTACAAAAAACTTTCTTCACTCGCTCGATTGTGTTATCAGACCGCCTAGTGCGAGGCCGACGTTCTGCCTCCTTAGTACTGTTGCACCCACAGACACACTTTAGGCACATCCATAACATCATCACCACATATCTCATGTCAACTGTCAATGAATTTCATTCGGAAACACATCACTTAAATGGAGAAAACAAATGATCACACGCTGTTCTTGTAATAAAAACGTGGCCATTTTAAGCATCAAAATGGATCCTCATTGTCGCTGCAGCCGCTAGAGTCATGTGGGTTGTACGGCGCTGCCATCTTTTTCACGTATTCACGAGTGCAAACATATGCTTAAACGGACCGCATGTCTCTGTTTCCAGTTCTGAGAAATAAATCGTAGATGTTATAACTTTCACGCACTTTGTACAGCAGTGACTTTGTAGAGTTCTTGCATTCCTTTGTGATTCTCCTCCAGCTACAAGTTGGTCAACTACTGAGAATCTGGAAGTCCCTTGAGCAGTGTGTGTTTTTGGCAGTCACGTGTTTACATCATGATTTTACAACCAAATGACACGTGGCTTCTCCTGAGTGTTGCTTAACGCCTGTACCTGGAACGGACTAACCTACTTTTTGCTCGCAGACTCGACCTGAACAATAGATCGATGTGTATGTTACCGACTCCAGTAACGACATTACTGCTTGTCTGCAGTTGGCAAAACTTCTTTCACAGTAATTACCATTGTTCAATTTTCAAGTTCATTTTATTATCTTGTATAATGGAGCATAGATGTGATGAAGTGAGTAAATTTACATAGAAAAAATTCCAATAGCTAGGTTTCATTTCTTATGGATTTCATTGTAGTTTTCTTTAGCATATTTTAAAATTTAAAGTTCCTTCATCTATTCTTTCTAAAATCAGATAGGAAACACAAATGTTCCGTTTTGTGATTTTTATAGAATCGTAATAAAAAAATGGGTTTTGAGTTTATAAGATATTTAACATACATTTAACCTAAAAAGGGAGTCTATAAGTATAATTTTTCCCATACCCTATATTCATTGATCATACCACATCAGATATAGATTTTTCTTCTTCGGTTGATGGGTTTATTGTTTTAAAAATCCTTCTCCATGTCTCTACTTTGAGAACAGAACTGCTGAGTCTGCTTTTAAAAGCACGTGCGCGACGTGTCTTCGATAACGCTGCTCAGCGCACCAGGCATCTGAGGCTCCTTGTCTATGCAAACCACTCTCGTCTATGGTTCCATAGTGACTGAAACACTGAATACGTTATACTCGAACTGTAGCAGGATCTTATTGTTTTGGTATTTTCTATTTAATGGCAGTAGCGCTTTGTTGAGAGCCCAAAAGCTTACACTGCTTCAGTTTTCTATCCCACAAGGCTGATAAAGGTATAATTTTTAAACATTAGAAGTTACACGGCTCTCGTTTTTAGCCCCATAAAATTTTATATTACCTCCTTTTCTCACATAATACATTACTTTGGTTTTTGATTCAAAAACGTGAGTAATTTCCTAACTCCGCTGTGGATAGAACATTGAACATCGAGGTGAACCCGGAGCTTCGTATATTGTTCAGCTTAGTGAGATTTAGCTTTCCTTCCAACACGAAGTTTTCCTTCCGACGCAAACATAGTATTTTACTGCTATAAATGCCCTTTTATTAGTGCACTCCATTTTAAGTAGAACTCAATTAAAAAAATTTAGTCATCATCCTGAAGAATCTTAATTCGAGAAAATATAAGATATCAACGGTGAAAAAATAAAAATGACCGTACGAATCACATAACTCTAGGTGCAGCGGCGACAGTGAGGACCCAACTTGATGCATAAAATAGCCACGTTTTTATTAGAAGAACAGCATGTAATCATTTGTTTCTCGATATGGGTGATGTGTTTTCGATTGAAATTCATCGCCAGTTGACATGAGATATGTGGGGATGATGTTATGGATGTGTCTAATGTGTGTCTGAGGGTGCAACAGTACAAAAGAGGCAGAGCGTCGACCTCGCACCAGTTGGTCTGGCACGATCGAGCGAGTGAAGATAGTTTTTTGTAGGATCACCGAATAAGCGTGAAACACATCGCTTCTAAAGTTGGCATTTAGGTGGGATCTTTACACACAATCCTGCATGGACTGTCGCTGTCCATTGTACTAATATATATTTTCTTTGCATTTCCTGTGCGATTTTTTCATGATTTTGTTTCCCATGAGGCCTTGAATTTTACCCTGAGTTTCACCTTTATGATGGATCAAATTTAACAGTAAGTACATATATTTCAACAATTGCATGATTTAGAAATGAGTTCCACAATTCCCATAAAATCGAACATTCAACTGTTTCTTCAACTGTCACTGGCCAAGATTTTTTCTTCATTGATTTTGGTAAGTCAAAATAAAATCAAAATGACATAAATTTTTGAAGCTCCAGAGGAAACAAAGATGAACTCACGGAACGACAACAGTCATCAATGCTTTTTTCTTAAAATTCATTAAAAAAATTTTTATTTCATCAATCAGTTTAAAAATATAACAAAATTTGGGCTCGTGTTGCAATTTTTGCAATACGCTTGCAGAATACGACTGTTTTAATTCTAAAAGAAGGGAGGAGCACTGAAGATTTGAAGTGTATGTAGTCTGACTGCAGTAGGAAATGAGGTGTTTATGTTTGTACCGAATTATCCTGAGGTGCTCATAGCGACTTACGATCTCAACAACAGAACTTTTAAATAGGCTGGGGAATAACTAAGGAAACTGGTAGTAGTCTCAAATGAAGACAAAAACTATTAGATTGTCACGAATTAAATATTGCGTTTGAACGTTGGACAATAAACTGCTTCATCAGTGTTACATAACTTTTTATTCAACCAAATTATAATCCATCCTGCTCTATTTAGGGACATCTATCACATAAAAACTTGCTGTTACCATCGAATAAACCTGGGCTAGCTCAGTTTTCTGATAATATGATGTTCTTGTTTCCGTTTTGCCTGGTTGCAAAAAAAATATTTTGGCTGAAGGACAGAAATACAGTAGAACCTTGGTTAACGAACGTTTAGCCTAACGATCAATTCGGTCAACAACCAACAATTTTGCTAAAAATTTGTCCCGCATAACGAACAAATTTTGGATAACGAACAGCGAAACAAGGAACTCACGCGGCATTCCAACCTCAGTCGCGGTCGAAACGTCGTTACGGTCGAACGTTGCTGGTTTTTATTGTGTTGCATCCGTGTTGTTGTGTTATTTTAGTGCTTTATTTGCATTTCTATTTTCATTGTTTCATATTGGAAAAATTGATTCGGTTAATGAACGCTTCAGTTTACGACCAGCTTTCAGGAACGGATTGTGGTCGTTAACCGAGGTACTACTGTAATAACGAATTCAATATGCAACATTTTGTGTGACAACGTAATGTGACACAAAATAATTTATTTATTTTGTAAAAAAGCACTTTCTACTCAAGATTTTTTTGAAGTACAGTGCAAGGTCCTGCTCGCTGAAGTAATCATATTTATTTAAATTTCTACAATTATATAGAACATCAAATGTTCAACTGTATATTATGTTTAAACCCTGGATATCAGACATTTTAATATGGCATAATTTGATAAAATCAAACCTTCTAATAAGATGGGATTTTAATAATGCACGGCATATTAATATAGAGTTACTCCCACGGGGCCCTCTTAGTCATCATCTAACCTCGACGATAATTACGACAATCTGTCGTTAACGGATTTTCTCTCCTTCCAACAAGCTTCGTAATCGTTTTGTCTTGATTATCTTCACGGTCAGATGGTTCCAGCTTTCATCACATTCATTTTTGTCTACTTATTGAGTATTACTTGCTTTCAAGCCTATGACGATGTGCGTGTTGGAAAAACTATTTACGGGTTGTCGAACAGACCGTGAAACGGAATGATTATTATATTTTACCCAATATTTACGATTAAATACTACCTCATATTATGAGAATACCTGATCCTTCTTTAAGCATTACTTTCAATCATGCTATTACAGTTCCCATCATTCACTCTTATATCAGGAACTGGCCCCCATTTTCAGGCTCCTGAGCTTCCACCCAGTGTGAAGCAATAACGAAACATTAACTCAACTCTGGCTCACATTTGCTGCTCTCGTCTAACGTTCACTCCGGACGAAACTTTGTAATTTCGTTCTACAAATCGCCCCAATTTTGCGAATGTGCCTCCATAAGCCACATCCGTTTAGGGGCAATCTTCTCGAGGCCTTTGAATAATTACTTGTGCTCCAACGCAACTGTACTTCCCGCCACCTGATGTGCGAGAATCGCAATTGCCAAGAGCTCTGAGTTGATTTTTCTTTTTTCTTGAATGATGTACCTGGTGCTGCATGAGAGTGTAACTTGCCTGGTGTCCCTGGGGAGATATAACAGTTCTCATCGTCTGATTGAGTGTTAAGTGCGCAGATTCAGCAAAGGATTGTAGCTTGCTTGCTCGTACCAAATTCAGCACTTAAACAAATCTGTAACTTGCCAGTTTTAGTGCAGGCAGAAAAAATACGAGTTCATCTTGTGCTTATCGCTATTTACGGAAGTGAGATGGGATACATTTCATTAACATAATCTGATCCCGGCCTAAATGCACGCTCGTCCCATCGGAAGTTCAGTAAAATAAGCAGCGCAATGAGACAAGTTGACTTCCCAAATGAAGGAATAATTTCGAGGACTGGATGAAACTTGATGATTAGATTTTTTAATGCAAGAGATGAGGAGTTGAGCTTTGCCAACACACTTTAGAGGCAGTCCAAATAATGGGGTTAATGGCTTAGTTTTTATGATTAATGAGAAACTGTAATATACTGCGTAGGTTTATTTAAAATATATTTTTCGGAAGCGTATAATATGTTACTCATAAATAACAATCATATGGACTCCAATTTTCAATATGATATTTTATTATCAAATCATACACAGGAACAATTCTCAGATCTATGTATTTCCACACAACAACATAAGCTATAAAGTTTATGTGTAAGTTCCAGAAGCTGTTCTTTGCCCATATTCTCTCCGGTTCAAAATTGGTGCATATAAATTTTCAGGCTGGTCCGGAAGTAGAGGTACAAACCGATACAAAAAGCTTAATTCAAATAAAATACATGTTAACTCAATCATATGCTTCATGTATTACTGAAATACATTGAATTGACAATGCACAAAAAATAACAAAAATAAAACACTAAAACTTGTGTTTTTGACTTATGCACCAACAATTTCGGATGGAGGGAGTATTTTTATTTTACACAATTACTGAGTCGAAATTCACTAAATTCAAATAAATCTAGAAAATTTGTTTACCATCCGTATAGGAAATATCCTTAATTTCTCTAGCGATACGAATAAGAGGTTACGAAAGTTCTTAATGAGAAGATTTTTAGTATTTTAATTTTATGAATATTTCTGACTCCTGAGACTCAAGCTGTTGAGCTCTAGGGAAGACAACAGAAAAGCCGTTATTCTATTGACTTTTTACTCCTGATGTTATTGTTCAATTGGCTTTGCTTCGTCGTTGTTCTGAAATGCAACCGGACGATTTAACTCCGCCCCTTAATTGTTTCTGAAATTCACGAGATTCACACATTCATTGGGAACTCTACGAGTATTATCGGAGGACGGTGATAAAAAGCTGCTCAAAATTTCTAGTTTCGCAGATTAGTGTAAAATTTGCTTGTTACGACTACGTCAATATTGTGTTATGTATTAGAATAGAATAGAATAGAATAAGGCAATAGGAACGAGCCGTTTGGCTCATTCTTGGTTCAATACCGAAGTCCCATGCCGTCTAAAGTAAATCCATCAGTCATGCACGAACACCTTAACCACGTAAGTCAATTTAATCATGTGCACACATATCACTCACGCACAGGCGTTTATATCACGAGCATTTATCTCAATCATACATTAGCCTTAAGGAGTTAGGGACGTAGAGTTGATATGATGTAATACTGGGGGTTCGTAATCCAAAATTTATCGAGACGATTTTTGAATGTGTTCACAGTGCCAGCAGAAACTATGTTTTCTGGCAGCTGGTTCCAAGTTGCGGCAATTTTAACGGGAAAAAAGTTCATAGCTTGAGATGTCTTGAAGTTTCTCAGTAATAGTTTTTGACCGTTATTTCTGGTTCGTACTTTACCGTCTCTTTCGAAAAGCCCTTCCAGGGTAACATTGTTTAGGCAATTGCGATACTTAAAGGTCTCAATAAGCTGTCCTCGCAGTCTTCTTTGTTCTAAGGATATAAGTTCAAGGCGTTGAAGACGTCTTTCGTAGCTGAGATTGAGAAGTTCTGGAATCATCTTCGTTGCTTTCCGTTGTATTTTTTCCATTTTATTAATATCTCTTCGTAAGGTAGGAGACCAGAGTTGCACTGCATATTCTAAATGAGGCCTAGCGCTTTATAGAGCGGTAATATTATGTTCTTTGACTTGTATTCAAAGTTTCGTGCAATGAAACCAAGAATCCTGCTCGCATTTTTGACGCTTTTTACACTTGTTTGTCATGTTTGAGATTTTCAGTGACAATGACACCTAGATCTCTTTGTTGCTGGACTGTTTCAATAGGTATGTCATACATCGTGTGTTGAAAATGCCGGTTATTTGCACCAACGTGCATTACTGAACATTTTTCAATGTTGAAGCTCATTTGCCAGGTTTCAGTCCATTGTAGAAGACGGTTGAGGTCTGATTAGATAGTTGCTCTGTCCCTTTCGGTGAATGCTCTGTGGCAGAGTTTCGTGTCATTGGTGAATTTGTTGATTTTACTGATGATTCAGACATCAAGATCGTTGATATAGATGATGAAGAGGAGCGGGCCTAAAACGCTCCCTTGAGGGACTCCTGATGTTACAAGTCCTGGATCACTTGTTTCATTGTGAATCACTACGCGTTGAGTGCGACCAGTGAGCCAATTTCGTATCCATCGGGAGTAGTTGACTCGTATTCCATGCGCTTCAACTTTGGCCATGAGTCTTTCGTGGGGGACTTTGTCGAAGGCTTTTTGAAAGTCTAGATATACAAGGTCTACGGCTTTTTTACAGTCGTATATACGGTTAACTTCTCCAAAGAAGTCAAGGAGATTTGTGAGGCAGCTACGTTTTTCTCTGAAACCGTTCTGGGTGTCATTAATAAGATTTTGGTCATTAAGGTGCTTTGTTATACGGCCTTTAAGTAGTCTTTCTATTGTTTTGCTGATGACAGATGTTAGACTGATTGGACGATAGTTATTAGGGATTTTTTTGTTCTCCTTCTTGAAAATAGGAGTGACATTTACGCGCTTCCAATCATCTGGAACTATCCCAGTTTCAGGAGATCGATTGAAGATGTTTGTTAGAGGTTCGCTTATTACTTCGGCTGTTTATTTGAGTATCCGGGGACCAAGGCCATCGGCTCCGGTTGACTTATATGGGTTTAAAATGCTGAGCTGTTCCTCTACCTCTTCTACTGTAAATAACCCATCTGACAGGATTTCCTGAGTGTTTAAAACATGGGGCTGTGGGATTTCAGTTAAGTCTTCGTGAGTGAACACAGAAGTAAAGTATGTATTAAGAATTTTGGCTTTGCTTTTGTTGTTCGTTTGCGTTGAACCTCAGAATCAATCAGTGGTCCAATAATGTCTCTTTTGAGTCATCTATCGTTCACATATTTGTAGAAGCTTTTCGGGTTAGTATTAGCTTGTGCTGCGACTGTAATTTCTATATTTCGTTTGGTAGATTTTATCGTTCGCTTAACAGCCCTGCAGGCGTGGAAATGTTCTTGACGATGGGGTTCTGTTTGGTATCGTTTGAGTCTTCTGTACGAATGTTGTCTTGCATTGATGAAGCGTTTAATCTCTTGTGAAAACCAAGGAGGGTTATTAGTTGACCTGATTCGCTTTCTTGGGATATGGGGGTCTGTAGCGGTTGCAATCATATCTTTGAGTATCATGCAGCACTCTTCGGTGTTTTTGTTGTTCATGAGTACTTCATAGTTATAGCTGCCAAGCTCTTCTTTCATTAGTTCGAAGTCTGCCCGTTTGTAGTCGAGGACTTGTTTATGTTGAGTCCTTGTGTTAGGGTCTTGTACTACGAGAGAGAAGTCTATCATCTGGTGGTTACCGATCTTGTCGGTAACTTCTAGGCCGTTTATACTGAGGTCAGTAGTCGTCATGACGAGGTCAAGAATGTTGTTTCCTCTAGTTGGTTCGTTGACATGCTGCTGCAAGGAATTGGTATTCATCAGATCAATAAGTTTTGAGCCTGGTGCTTGACTTTGGCGTGTAGTCCAGTTTATGTGGGGCAAGTTGAAGTCTCCCATGATTAGTGTTTCGTGAGGAATACTAAGCATATTATCTAGGCAATCATAGAATTCGTCATCTTCAATTGCCGTACAGGTTGGGTTCCTATACACGAGCACAATTTTGATAGTTTGTCCTGGATGCGGTTGGATGTTGAGATGTAGTATTTCCGATTTTTCTGTTGCTCGCTTGGTTTTGATTTGTGGTTGCAACTTTTCTTTGACGTAGATAAGGGAACCACCACCTCTGTTGCTGTGCGACGGTTTGTCGACGTTGTGCAAAATGTATTCTTTTATTGAGACTTCCGCTGGGTGATGTCTTCCATTGAGATCTAGCCATGTTTCATTGACAGCTATGATGTCGTGTGACAACGTTGACGCAATAGCTTCAAGTCCCGACATTTTTGGTAGGAGGCTTTGTACGTTGCCAACCAGTATCTTCAGTTGTCCTAGTCTATAATCGTGCTGTAAAAATGCAGTTTTATTCAGGTTATCCCAATGGACGTGGTCAGGTTACCAATAGTTTTGTGGCTTTGCAAGTGTTTCTTGCAGAGCCAGAGATGTCTGCTGAGGAGGTGAGGTTAAGTGATACCGATTTGTCGGGAGAGCTGTTTGTTTTTTGGCTTGTTCGTGTCGGATGCGCTGTTCTTTCCTTTTCCATGTTTGATAGCAGGGTAGGGTACGTTATGTGAACGTAGTTTGTACGGACAAGAGCGTGATATAGTGAAACTTTTTACTGCTTTCCTGTGTCTTCGAGGATCATTTAGTTCTGTGTTGGTCGAATTATAGTTGTCCGAATTTTTTTTCTTTGCTTTGTTGATGCTCTGGATATATTTTCAATATGCCTGTTGAATTTTCTACATTGCCAATTTTGTGTTCCAATGTGGTGGTTAGTTTAAGCGTGGCGATGGTCAGTAAGCTCCCCAGCTTAGCATGCCCCACTTTATTCAGATGGATACCATCTTTCTTGAAAAGATCATTCTGTCGAGTGTAATTGGGTATCAGGTCTAGGTACATGATGCATTTTCCTGCACACATTTCTTTAACCTTTTCATTAGTTAGTAGAATTTGGGGATTTAGATTCACATCCTTTCTTCGCGAAAGAATGCTAGTTATGATAGCATTCTTGGATTTGTTTTTCACTTTATGGATTAACACTTCAAATTGTAGGGAAATTTCATCTTCGGTCTCATGTTCTAACTTTTGTATTCCTCAAAGAACTATACCTATGTCCTCCTTTTTGCATCGTAGATCTTCTACTAGGTGGACTGCTTCGAGAAGTCGTATTTTGGGGCGGCAGAGAATTTTATGCTCGTCTAACCCCCGCTTAAATTCAGTCAGTTTTCTGTCTTTGTATGATGCTGTCTCCAATGAGAAATACATGACGTTTTTTTCGGTTTTTAGTTTTTTCATTAGTCGTACGTTTATTTCCATCAAAATTTTGCAGGTTTATGTTAGTAATTTTATATGCTTTGCGAATAGGTTCGAGGATTCCAGCAGGTTGGGTATGAGATTGAATTTGTTGTGGATTATGTTCAGTTGATATTTGCGTTGTTTGTTCCTTTGTAGAGTTGATATTATTTTCCATTTCGTTTTTCAATGCGTTACTTTCCATTTCGTCTTTCAATGCGCTAAAACGGTTCTTGGTTTTCAGATAGAAGTTTGAACGTTTAGCAATAATTTGAATATTTTGGGGCTGGTTATTAGTAGGTAGATGCTGTTTAAGTTGAGTCTTCGGAGACTGAAGCCTTAGCTCATGTTTGTAATGTTGTTTTGGATTTGTCTCAATTGTCTAACACGAATTTTCTAAGAATAAGACTAACACCTTCGACTAAGAGTCTAACACGAATTTTCCGTCACAATCTAAACAATAATGAAATGCAGGGAGGGTGAGGAGTAGGGATCAAGTTTTGAAAGAGTTCCTGCATGCTGAAAGCAAGATATTATCTTCCAATATGTATATAACGCGTTCGGAAGGAACAGAGTCTGTAGTGTACACCAAACGCTATTTTCAGAAAGGGTAAACAAATAGCTAGCGTGCTTACTACACAAATATTTGTTCTGTGTTGAACTCAAAGACGCTATATAAATATAGGCCTTTATTTTTTATGCAACAGGAGCTTGTAGCTCCCAGCTCCCAGCTCCCAGCTCCCAATTCCCCGATACATCAAAAGATAATTATAAGGTGTCAAATAGAGAAAAAACTCTACTTTTTATTCCCTTTACATAAAAGGTTTGACGAACGATCAAAATGATCGTATATAACCCATTGATTAGTAGCTTTTGCAAATATTCTAACAGATATTAAACTCTAAGGCATGAGAGTCTTGGCTTACTTTCATTAGAAGTCTAAAAAGGTTTCAGTTGATTCATGATGGGGAAAATGACGAATATTATCCCATGATGATTAACAAAACTGTGGTGGATCCCCTGGGATGTTTTAGTTTAATGTTTTTGTGTCTTATTTGTTATTTGTGCACAGTGCGTCAGCTTACTAAATTCCATCCAATTTTTTGCTTACTATTATTAATTTTGTTATTTCTTACAGTCACCGTTACTTGCAGCTTATAGGAAAATGTAAAAGCAACAACGAAAGGAAGTTTATGCAAATATTTACGTAGGTTTCGTAGGCGGACCAGCTTTACGAAAACTAGCAAATCTCACGAACAACTGCCTCTCACAATTTATTATATTTTTGTCAGAGGAATTCCCCAGGTCCGCTTGGCCTGAAAGAAAGTCTCGCAGAGAGCGCAAAGAATGTCTAGACAAAGCGTGTACAAAAATTGAGATAAGAGTTGCTATGAGCGACACGTGACTTTTAGTACCGAGTGACGACGGAGAATAAAGGGAAATAGAGTTTTAAAACTTCAAAAACTATTTAAAATTTGCGTGACGTCACTGGGGGGGGGGGTATTTTTCCTTTTCTATGGCTGGGTAAAAAGTTTCATGGTAAAGCACTGAAATTCCTTATTGTTCAAACTTCCGATTCAAAATTTACGTTCACTTGAATGTTGTTATGTACAATTATATGTGCATTCAATTCAGCCAACTGTTTTGGAGTCCTATTCTAATCTACTATCGTGTGCCAGTACTCTGAATCGGTGTACTGCAGAATTCCTTAACCATTCGCAAGTGAGATATCCTGTATGTACTTGCCTCAGAACTGCTACGTAGATAGGCTGCATTAAAATACATGTGCTAGTCGTATTAACACGCGTGGATGAGATGTCGTTACTGCGCGTTTTAGTGAATAGACAATTTTCTGGCCAATACAATTGTTTTCCCGTATCAGGGGAGACTTTATGGGGAATATTGGAGTCACTGAGTTCGAAAATTTTGTTAGGTTTGTTCAGTGAGCGTTAGTTTTCAAAATATTGCTGAAAAGCGCTTTTGTGAGTGCGAATCCTTGCGTAATGATACAAATTCGAATACCGTATTACTGGTACATGACTATTGCAACAAAGCCGTCCTTATTTTGCTATTCAGGCTAATTATTTATAATAAAACAAGGTAAAATAAATGTAACACTTTAATTTAAGTTTTTCGATGCATATGAATACCTAAAATGTGATATTTACTCACAGTTTGGTTCCATAATATTTTAACACTGAACAAAGAGGAGCTGCAACATTTTCTGGTGGTATCCTCATTTAATACATGAGTTTTAATCATTAATTGAATATTATAATGCTAATATATTATTTCCAAATAAATTTTACACTTAAAGTAAATGAGTAAATGTGTAATTCAAACTAGTTTATAGTCAGTCTCGTAAGACCAATCTTGCAAGTCGTTTAAGTCACTATGTTTCACCTCATCTGAAGAAGGCGTTCATTATATGATAACCCTTTTTGAGAATCATGCATAAGGCTCCAGCATTTATCAGCCATGTGTGTGTTCCACTGGCAGTGACACCGCTCTTTCAATGTCTTGATGTCTTGGTGGAAACTTTTTCCCTGTTATTCGCTTACATTACCAAGGTTTTCAAGGAATCTGTCTAAGTGGCAGAACAGATAGTGAAGTTTGATAGTCATTCACGTTCCCGAGTTTGAAAGTTTTTCAGCATCGCTTCGGCTGTCCCTGGTAGTTACTTGCTTTCTTTTACCTAGGGAGCCTTTCACAACTGTTACAAAAAACGATAACGCAGCAGTCGCAGTCTGTCGTGCGGGAGGTCAAATTTCTGTCATTAATCAGCTTTCTAACATGTTGCCTATCAAAAATTCTCGCCTTCATATTTTCATAAGTCGGACAAAAAAATTCTAAGCAGATGTAACTAAAGCTTTACCACCTCGACCTCACCCTTTTCACAAATGGTTTAATTAAACCCAACTTGATATGTATAGGGGGCGGAATGATTGGATCACAGTTATGAAGCTGTTCATTTGTGACAATTTTCTCCCTTACAACAAGGTGTTCACGTTTAGACCAATCCTTCTTTCCCCAGTTCTGATCTTTGACTCCGTTGTCCAATGACAAATAAAATATTGCTATTTAGGATAACTATGTTGTTGTGCTAACAAAATATCAACTATATATTTATATCTGCATAAATTATTCATTTATGTTCATCATAACAGAGTTTCTGCAGGACCATTGTCACATTTGCGTAATGCTTTTTCGATCTCACTGAATGGCCAATTGGGACTCAAGTGAACTTGCTAACATTGGACAAAAATACACACTCTAAACTTTGTTTAGAGCTGTCAATTAATAAACGTCACTCGATACTTAATAGGCAGTGGGATTGTACCTGGCAGTCCCATTGCTAAAAGAAGGTCTTGAATGCTATTATGAAACACAATGTCGTTTTATCTTTACAAAAATAACCAATAGCTTCCTTTTCTCTGTTTCGGTATATGTTCTCACAACATCAAAATCAAGAACACTGTGTTCACTGAGACGGGAGGCCAGAATCTTAGTGTCCTCGATTGACAAAGCTCCACCAAAGTAAGCTTGCTATACTTTTCTGGTGAAATCTCTGGCATTGATAATTTGATTTATTGCCATACATTAACCACATACTGTATGTTGCAGAATACGTCTGGGTCATCGGGCTATGTCTACTCTTTGTAGACATTTTACCTGGTGCTATTAAGTTATCACACTTCCGATGTTTTTTATCCGGAATGAAAACTCATAGAAACGTGTGATTTGTTTTAAAAAGTGAGTGCACTTATTGTAAATGGGTAACAGATGGCAGCACTGTACGGCAAACAGCATTCTGGCTGCAGCGATGACAGTGGGGACTGTTTTTAATACTTAAAATGGTGATATTTTCATCACACTAAAAGCGTCTAATCATTCGTTTTCTCCATTGGAATGGGGTGTTAGCGATTGAAATTCATCACCAATTAAATAAGACATGTAGTGATGGTGTCATAGATGTTTCTAACGCGCGTTTGTGGGGGTGACCGTTCAAAGGAGACAACGTCGGCCTAGCATCATCTTGTTTGAGGACATGGTTAAGCGAGTAGAGAAAGTTGTTTTGGAGGCTCGCCGAATGACTGTGGAACACATCACCTCCAAAGTTAGCCTTTATATTGGATATGTGCTCACAATCATGCATGAAGACTTCCCAATGAGAAAAGTGTCCTCCAGGTCTGTGCCACGAATGTTGACGAACGACCACAAGGCTACTCGCGTGGCACGTTACCAGGCGGCGTTGGTGCGTGATTGTGACGCCAGTGAGCTCAATAGAAGCACAGACACAGACGCCATACTCTATTTTAGGTATGATAAACAGTCCTCACTCTGGTTACTGCCACTTAAGTTTAGTGTGTCTTACAGTGCTGCAACCTCTGTAACACATTCACGAGTACATGAGTATTTTAAAGCAAAACCCATATTTCTATCTGTTTTCAGTCCTCAGAAAAAACATCGGAGGTTTTAACTTGAATGCTTCTCATAATGCCATTGTCAATCCAGTTTGCAGATTAGCTGGAGCTACTTCAGCTCTATATTGTCAACAGTGTATACAACAAGAAGAAAGCTATAAGTAGTTGTTTCTTGATATCTGAGAAGTATACGCGTTTAAGGAAAGAAAACAAAGCAAGAAGTAGAGGGAGGAAACTTAGCGTGTGCAGAGAAAATTAAGCCCATGAAATTTATTGATGGCCTATATCTTAAATTATGTAGCCAATTAGACAGAAGTTATTGCATTTTCACAATATTAGCAAAAGTATCCCAATTTTCTTTAAAACGTTATAACGTTCCGTGCATGTTAAAACAGTGTTTTTCTCGGCCAGTGAATCTGTCATTAGGACGCAAAATATTTGTTCTACCACCACTGATATTCTCCTGCAAAACTACACACAGAGTTAGGTGACTATGAGAAACAGGCACAGTATTAAATATTATAAGGTGCAAAATCTAGTACGTAAGGAAGAGAAAAAACAGCACCAGATTTGAGAGACTCGCGTTCCCCTACCGAAAAAAAAACTTTATGAATGAAGGATAATTATCGCGCTCGTTTTTACGAAATTGTCATTGAAGAGCCCAACCTCAGCGCAAAATGGCAGTAATGTGCCGGAGTTACCGTAGGTCTGCCCTGAGTCAGCGTCTCGTGAGGGGAGCGAGTAAGACAGTTATGGTCGTTAGCGTTTGCTGCCAGAGACGCAGTAGCTGCAGGCTTCTCGACATGGCAGTACCACCCATGCAAAAGTAATCCTGAACGGTATTCTATTGCAGTTGATAGTTTGGATCAGTGTACTGGGTGCATTGTGTATGCTTTTCCCTTCGTTTAATAAACGAATTGTCGATCGAAACTGGAGCTAAGGATGCAACATAAGAGAAAAAGAAAAACAATGATACATTTATCATAATAGCTGAAAGCATCCAAAATTGAAAATAACTCTAATGAATTTAGTTTAAAATTCTTGAAACAACCATCCAATCCAATATGGAGACATTAAAATATACCCAATAAAATTGACAGATTAAGACACATGCACCTCAATCCTGCTCTGGAACACACGTGTTAATTAGTAGGGCAAATTAGTCCTAACTGTACCTGTATTTAGAGATTCATATTATCTAATTGTATCACCTTAATCACATTTATGATCAGCTGTTTTTGATACAAATCAAGTTTACGTTAATTTGTTTACATGTTATTTGTTTAAAATAGCGACTTCTAACTTTTCTGTTTGGCTTAAGATGACCTTGTTGACTTCAAAATTTCACATCAGAACTTCAGTTTGATGCTCTGTCAGTGAATGTACCATTTCAGAAACATTAAATCCCATTGACAACACGGAGCATCAAACTCAATGTGTTCTAAACTTAAAAATTTATCTTACATACTGGACTTGAAAAGATTACCTTCAATCTTTTCAAAAGTCATTCATAAATAAAATAGTCTAGTTTACTGTAAAACATCAATAATTGTTTTAGACGAATCGTTCCACAAAAAACTTTGGTAATACCGTTCAAAAATAAATCTATTTTAAACTAAGTCCATCATTGACTGAGACAGTAGGCTAAGACAATTTCATGGGTCAAATCACTGTCACATTTTTGAAGCTATCACTATTAAATTAGGATCTTAATAGACCAAGCTTTTATTTTGAATCATGAATATGTTGATGAACCTGCTTTTTCTACTAAATCCTTAATTAATAATTCGACTGAGGTCATTAATTGAGTCAAGGTCATAGAACCTGCATCTACTCCCCCTATACCCTTCCCTTGTAGTACCCAGCTGCCCTCGCTCTGGTGGACTTGTTAAAGCTGCGCTGTTATGCCAGTGCTGCTTCTTACCCCTGCTGGTGCAGCTGTACACCACTGCTGGTGCAGCTGTACACCACTGCTGGTGCAGCTGTACATCACTGCTGGTGCAGCTGTACACCACTGCTGGTGTAGCTGTACACCACTGCTGGTGCAGCTGTACACCACTGCTGGTGCAGCTGTACACCACTGCTGGTGCAGCTGTACACCCATGTTCAGCTGTACACCACTGCTGGTGCTGTTACACACTACTGCTGGTGCTGTTACATACCACTGCTGGTGCTGTTACATACCACTGCTGGTGCTGTTACATACCACTGCTGGTGCTGTTACATACCACTGCTGGCGCTGCTGTAACGCCTGTGTTCATACGCTACAATGAAGAAATTAATGCTGCCTAGTTTTTTAGCCCAGAATGGCTCTCGTTTTGCGTGTACATATGCTCTTGTAAACTAAAAGCAAGTCCAACTGCGTCCCTAACTAAAATTTTTCAATCAATTCGACAAGATTATAAAAGTTCGCTTCGACTTATCTCCAGCATAAAATTAACCATGCAGAGATCCTATCAGCATTCTTTTAAATCTGTTAGCGCAGGCATGTCAAACATACGGCCCGCGGGCCGTATGTTCATTTGATTATAATATGTAGGGTGGGCTACAAATGTAGGCTGAATGATAAAGCATAGTACTGAAAAACAAAGCTAAATAGTTGGAGTTGACATTCTTTTACTGATCCGGCCCACTTGAGAACAGAAAGTCTGGATCCGGCCCCAGAGCTAAACTTAGTTTGACATGCCTGTGTTAGCGTATGCGCTGGGCTGACATGTCTGACGCTTCCACTGTTGCCGAGTGGTTAAGCGAGCTGTGCTTGTGTTCTTAGGTCTCTCGTTTCAAGGGTTCGAATTCCCACGTAGCCCTGGATGCTTGTGACGCAAGGACCAGGTAGGCTGCCTGACTGACTGACTTAAATTGCTTAGTTCCTCAAACTTCCAGATCATTGCACGTGTCTCTACGAACCTCTACCTTAAGTCACAAGGACAGACAGTTCCTAGAAGTATGGTTACTTGTCTTAAAGTGTTAGCATTAAGAATTGAAAAACCGTTCTATTTTTCATGTATGCCTGAATGGATTCGTTTTTTCTTTCTTTCTTTTTTTTCTTTGAAACACGAAAATTTCCCTTTGATGAATATTCACTTTTTCCGCTAGTAAATTTAGTGATATAAACACATTTTTTTCAAACTTAATTGTGTACAGAAAAGACAGACTTGACCTTGAATTTCTTTGGAGATGTAATTAGATAACTGAGTTTCACTCTACGTCTTCGTTTCTATTTCAGGAAGAAGATTTAATTTCCGAAAAGTGAAATCGATGGACATCAGAGGATGCCTCCTCAATTTCATACAGTCGCATCTCAACTGCTCTTAACACTTCGATGACTGTTATTTGATTCATGAAACACTTTTTTCAATGAAAATGTTGTATCTCGTAAATAATACTAATTCTTTCAAGAAAGAATTTATATGATTTTAAATATATTTCTTTTTCACTCTCTATTTTCCTCAAAATCAATATCAGGTGAATAAATTATCATTATCAACTAGCCCTTTGCTCTCTCGTTTCTTCATTAGAAAATATGAATGACGAAACTTTTCAAATTAAAGTTTTGTCGCTCTAATGTAATTGTGGTACTCTTTTAAAATACATGCGTTAACTCGTGTGTGTGGTAAAGAACGTGCCACAAGATGCGGTGGCGGATGAACCCATGGGCGTACACTTACGCATGCATGGCAGCACTGTTGAGTGCAGTGCTGGGCGTGCCAGCAGCGCTGGAGACCCGCTGCAACATGGCCGAGTGGCCGTGTCGCAGCGACGTGCAGTGCGTCAGTCTCGACAGGTACTGCGACGGCGTGCGAGACTGCGAGGATGGAAGTGATGAGCCTCCAGACTGCACCCGTAAGACTGCCTTGCTGTCTGGTATATGTACTCGTATTTCATGTAGTAATGCAGATGTCTAGCAACCTTAAATTTTCACACAAAAAATAAGTTATCGCACAAAAAATGCACCTCAAAACTATCTTCCCATAACTAAGATTAGTCAAAGATGAGTGAGGGCATTTATACAACTGCTGGAATATCAGACCCCATCCAAATATCTTGACACGTATTGAGTCCACGAGTTATTATTGTTCACATTCGGCCAGTTCATTCATATCTTTGTCATCTAACGCTCCTCTCGCTCATTCTACTGATATACTGATGTATACGCCTTACCAAAATAATAGCACGCCACATCAACAAGTTGAGTTGGCAACATGTGTCACGTTCTTCTGGACAGTTCGCAAGATTGCCAGACGACGAAATAGAATGCAAAAAATAATGAAATTATCGAATTTTTTCTAATTGGAATATTTACATATGGCCTTACTACTCATTAGTGTCAAAATTTTAATCCTAAAATAGTCATCTTTCGCTAAATTTGTTATGACTGCCACTTCCGTTGATGTAAAAATTATTGTAATCCTAACCTTGTTGCTATGAAGCGTATGAATGTAGGAGAGGTGGCGACATGACATGAACGTGTGGAAGCGCAGAAGCAAACAAGCGACGTGACGAGATCGTTGGTGATTACGAGCAAAATCGCGAGTTCGAGTACAATTTACATCAAAAAGCTTGCTCTCAAGAGCTCAGCAGTGCCTCCTCTTGAAGACGAACGTTCTTACAGATCCAATTTGTTTGTTTCTAACTAGCGCTGAATGAGGGGAAACTTAAATGTACACAGATGTCCATTTCTAAAATCTCACTCTGCGGTTTGGCTATGTATATGGGAATGAAATTATATATTTCTTGAAGTTTTGCACATCACACTGTGTATTTAGTATTAATGGATTAACTTTAATTGAAATTTTTGCATGGAGTTGAAAATTAAATTTCTGTCCTGTGTTTTCCTTTAAATTTTGATTTTCACATTGCATACACTGTTCAAAAAAATCTTGTATTCAGGGACGAGGCATTTCTGTTTGCATGAATGTTATTACTTCTCTTTTACAGGAGTCTGTGTAACAGAGGCTTTCGTTCATTTCTACTGCATTACAAAATGCAGGGCAATTGATCGTCCAATATACGAGTATTTATCAGTTTTATTCGAAGAAATTAGCGTCAACAATTCATGCATGATGATTCCTGCTCTATTGTACTGTTGTCATCTGGGTAGTAAGAGATACGTTGTTTCTCTCACCGAAGAATATTATTTAAATTACAGCAAAAGTTTGTTTGACTTTAAAATGAAAATTCATATTGAAATATATAACATTTAGTTTATTAAACAACAAAAATTTTTATTAGACTATGGTTATTTCATTAGCTCTAGTTTTTACATCTCATCTTTCAGAAATTGTGATTGAACATCACAAAAGTAGTATGATCTTACCATAATTTATGTATAAAGTCTTCTATTATTAAATCAAATAGTCCCACAAATGTTAAATTTTAGACGCATGATTCATAGTAGTTACTGAATTAATTTATTATCTACATTGAACAACCACACTGATGCATGTCAATAATCTATAAGTATTGAGAGTTATTATTAAAAACCGATACTCACTGCTACGAGCTTTCTCGAAAACGATTTAAGTATTTTTTTAATTTTTGAGAAAATTATTTTATCACACTCTCACGAGAACGGTATTTATTACTCTTCCTTCTCTACAAACTAAGTACTGAAATTGCATTCTACTTTTCCTTGTTTTTCTTTTCAACTATGCTCTTTGTCATCCACTGCAGTCGCCCGTAAGAGAAGAAGTGACAGCGGATATTCAATGGTCACCAAATTGAATCATTCATTCCTTAATTCAAGTTATTTATTTGCCCTGCTTGGCGCTTCCATGGTGGCCCACACTTTAAGTACACAAAATCATTGATCAAAATCATTTATAAAAAACAAAAACATTGCGTATGAAGGTTCGTCACTTTTCATCATGAAACACGCACTCAGTGCTTTGTTTACTAGAAGAAGCCATTTTTATAGAATCTTTAAAAAGTTCGTGGAAAATGGACATAACTATAAATAATATGAAAAGAATATGATGCCAATGCACCAGAACGTTCCTGTACCAACGTGTTATAACGTGTTCTCATATGGACCCTTAGATGAATTTTACAACGCGGTGCTGCCATTTGCAAGGCAGTAACTGTTCAAGCAACATGGCATCTACCAAAATCGAAGCCAGGACAAACATCAAATTCATGGTGAAGCTTGGGTGGAAGAACAGCCAAATCATTGACTCTCTGGAACAAGTTTATGGTGACAATGCCCCAAAGAAATCAGCAACCTACAAATGGATTAGTCGTTTCAGAAGCGGAAGAAATGAGACTGAAGATGATCCCCGCAGCGGCAGGCCATGCACATCAGTTTGTGTGGAAAACATTGATGCTGTTCGTGACCTCATTGAAAAGGATAGGCGAATAACCACCGAATCAGTAGCAGACACACTCAACATCTCCGTGGGTTCTGCACACACAATTCTGGTGGACAGTTTGGGACTGAGCAAGCTCTCTGCTCGATGGGTTCCTAGGCTGTGTTGCGCCCAGATCAGCAGGAATCAAGGGCAGATCTTTCTATGGAAATTTTGAACAAGCGGGATGAGAACCCTGAATTTTTTCTGCAGGGAATTGTGACCGGGGATGAAACATGGCTCTACCAGTACGATCCCGAGGACAAAACTCAATCGAAGCAGTGGCTGCCGAGGGGTGGAAATGGGCCAGTCAAAGCAAAATCTGAGCGTTCAAGAGGAAAGGTTATGGCCACTGTCTTCTGGGGTGCAGAGGGGATCTTGTTAGTTGATTTCCTCAAGAACAAGAAAAATATTACAGCTGTTTATTGTGAAGAGATTTTGAGAAAATTGTCCAAGAAAATCGCAGAAAAATGCCCTGGAAAGCTGCTTCGGCGCGTCCTCTTCCACCACGACAATGCACCCGCGCACGGCGCTCGGCAGACCAGAGCTGTGCTACGCGAATTTCGATGGGAAATCATTCGACATCCACCTTATAGCCCCGACTTAGCCCCATCCGACTTCTTTTTATTTCTAAACCTGAAAAAGTCATTGAAAGGTACCCAGTTTCCATCAGTTGAAGCAGTAAAAAGAGCTGCCATGACATGGTTCAAATCGCATGACTCAGTTTTACACAGATGGACTTACAGGCTGGTATCAGCGTTTGCAGAAATGTATTGACCTAGATGGAACATATGTTGAAAAATAAACATTATGACTTTGACCGTTTTTTCAAACTGTCATTTTTCCACGAACTTTTTGAAGCCTCTCGTAATTACTCAGCGGTGTTTTATTCACTAGGAAAGTTCACTTATTTTTGCTCTATCGGCATATATTCCCTCGCAAAGTTGAATGCGCCACTTCACCAACCAAACAATGATTAACTGTTTCGATTCCATTTTTTTTGCTCTTTAGTCGTTAGTCGTTAATGTTCACCCTACACCTTCTCTAAGCTCAGATTATTTGTGTCTTAACTCTTCTTTCCCTCTCTCGATCACCATCTTGTTATTCATGAAGGGCACATTGAAAGAATGTTGCTCTTCTAGCTCAGATTTCTTGTTTATTTCTGCAAATCCGTACTTTTCACAGTTGTCAATTAACTTACATGTACCAAACAGTCACTATCAGTTAAAATTATAATATGATTTCTTCACAATGCTTATTCGCTTTTACTACGTAATTTTGTGTTCGTAGAGTGCTGCCAGCTCTGTCATGTAATCACAACGAATGAACGCGTTTTTGAAAACAAATTGCATGTTTCTATTTGTTGCCAGTCATGAGAAAAACATGAACGTGCTATAACTTGAATGCACTTCGTATTCACATCATTCTTTCTTACTCTCATTGCAGAAAAATAAACAAACCCAAGCAATACCTCAAAACTGCAAGTATATTCGATATTATTTTCTCCTCTTAGAATGTGTGTTAAATAATCGAATTGATCAGTCTGATTACAAATTGGGATTGTGGTACGCTTTTTCTAAATCTTGAACGACGGGAAAAATGATGAATGGGGAAGAGACACAAAACGGAAGTGAAATTCTTCCCGAATGTGACCAACGATGACAATCGTGTATTTAACCGAATTAGAACTACTGTACTCGGATGTATCTCTCCTGCTAACCCAGAAATTTGTTGCACAGCGTGCAGCCGCACCTACTACGGCCGCGTAGGAATGACCTACAGCATACAGATTGCTCGCCCCTCTCGTGACGCCATCCCCCACTTCTGTCAGCTCACCTTCATCGCTTCGGGACTCGAGTACGGCAATCTCGTGCAACTCAGCGTCGACCGGTTCAGCCTTGGCAGGTCAATCGAACACGTTTTGAATATAAGTTAGATTATTTTTGTACATTATAATAGAACTAACGGCACACTTTCTTTAGAAGTGCTAAAATGACATTGTTTAGGATCGCCATGAATGAGTTGTATACTTATTTTCGAGCAGCTCAAATTTAAATATTTGACACCGACATTGCCCTTTAGACTTGTAATTCAATGTACCGAAAAATTATGCTATTCACAGTTGAAATGATATTGTAGAAAATACGCGGAGGCGATTGTTTGGCAACGTATTTCAGTAGTACAAATACGGGATCCCTGGGGGCCAAAAAGAAGGTTAAAAAACATGAATTAATAAATACGAACTGTGAGAAGAGAATGAAATAAAAGCAATAGAAAAATAAGTTGAACGTTTTAGTTTTTGCTCATCTAACTTAACAAAGATTTTTAATAAGTAGAATAAAATATCAGTACATCCTCGACTTGTTCAACCATGGCATAAGTTTGTAAATTTAAAACTCTTAAATATTAAAAATCTAAAATTATTACTAGATTTAACTTCGATAAATGAAACATTGTTGATAAACTTGTATAAACTTATCTTGAAAGAGTAAATTTAAAATATGTGCAATAAGCGTCAATGAGAAAAAGAAGGATTCTCGACCACCACGTGTATGTAGACAGTATAAGGTGTATAACCCTCTTTCTCAGATCAAGTGTCTCACGGTGAGTAAATAAACATATTTACTCGTAGTTAAACCATGATTAGAACTCCTGTCCTTATAGTTAAGCTAAAATCTCTGTCTGGAGTAAACGTGCCTAGATTAACGACTTTTATAACTAAGACTTATTTTGACTTATGAAAGAGAGAAAAATTTATTTTCACTCCAGGTTCACTTCACACACGCAAAAGGGGTGTCCGGATGGCCACATGCAAATTGCAGAACCAAGCCGACCGCTGGGAGCTGGGTACTGGTGCGGCACCTCGTGGGGCTCCAACGTCTACTATTCTGAGACCTCTGCTGTGGCCCTCCTTCTCAGGGTCTTCAACTACACTGAAACTCCTGAGGCTGAAAATCAAGGTGGCCCAAACTCTGAGGAAGCCGTGCTTTTGCGACTCTCTTATCGTTTCCTGAAGAAGAACCAAGCTGTTTTGCGTTATGGGCCTCCAAATCGCCCATATTATTTGGGAAAGACTGTAAGCAGAACTTACTGTGATAAGTTTTTCGATGACTGTGATCAACAAAACTGTAAGCTACAATCCCCGAATTATCCGGGAATGTATCCCCGCAACCTGACGTGCCAATACAAAGTTCATCAGACTCATGTACCGCCAGGCAAAGTGGCTCTGGTACGGCTGAAACAAGATAATCCCCATCTTGTGTACATAAAAGATAAGAATGCTCCTCACGTCAAGAGAGATAGAAAACTGGCCCTCGCAGAAAACTGTGATATTCTTCAAGATTACATCATAATTCATGATGGCAATACTGCTGATGCACCAGTTTTACTTAAAGCTTGTAAAGGAGGTCCTCTTAGTTCTATTACAGCCAGTGGACCTAACATACTTCTTTTGTTTCATGTTTCTCCGTTTGACTTTCCTTTTCAAGATTCCCCTCGTCGGAAAATATACGGTTTCCAATTTGATGTAGAAATCCTCTTCGTTGATAGTGATTCTACTGCTTACATCCGAAGACCAAGCAGCGTTCCTGTTCTTCCTCCAGTTCTTGCAGAAACTCGTGAACCATACGTTCCTTGCTCATGGGAAATGCGCAGCAGCGGTAGGTCTGGGTACGTTCAAGCTCCAGAACATTCCCTGCTCCCAAATACGAGCTGTACGTGGAGGTTATCCGGTGGAATCGGTGAAGTGGTATGGTTGTCTTTCCTTCACTATCGACATGTTATACACAAAGAAATATCAAAACCAACCCGTTGTACTAACACCCTCACCATTCACGATGGGGCTACTACTAATAGTACCATGTTGGCAAACGTCTGTCAAACGGAGAAATACCCTAGAGTTTGTGGTGGGGGAGCTTCTGTTGCTTGTTTGCCTGAAGATAGTTATATTAGTAACTCACCTCTTTTAATTATAACATTACATTATGCAGAGGGAACGATTGCTAGTCATATTGAATTTCTGGCCAGGTTTGAATTTGTCAGAAGACGTCAATGGGGTCTTAGTACACAGAGTGGAAACACATGTGACCGAACATTTGGCTCCAGCCCAGATAGATTGTTTGCATCTCCTAGAAATGTATTTTATTTCGGAAGAGGAGGCCAAAAAAAGCTCCGTTGTACTTACACATTTAAAGGAGGTCGCAATCAGCTCATTTCAATCAGAATGTTGCGATCCAAAATGGGAGATCACTGTCGCACGCTTCGTCAAGGAGCGTCGAACCGCCACGAGTGTTCTAATGGAGGCACGGACGACTATCCATCAATTTGGATAGTTGAAGAGTTATGGCCTGGAATATCATTACGTAGAGCGTGCCTGTGTGACGTCAATCGACCTATTTCTATTTTATCATATACTTCTAGAGTATCTCTGATATTTAACGTGCCTCACATGACGCCAAGAGATGATTATGAGCAATATTTCTTTGAAGGAGAGTATGAACTCATACCGGCACCCAATCCTGAGTTTAGTACAGGCTGTTTTGCCGACCACAGACGATACGATATGCCACATGGGAATTTTACTGTTGGAGCAGGTGGACTTGCTAATCTTTGTGATTCCCTTCCTCGACTAATAACCCCTCCTGATGGTGGGTTCCTATTTCTAAGAGTTGACGGTTTTACTGCTTCGAAAAAAAATTGTGTTTTAGGATCAAGAATTAACGTATATGGAGTCGGTGGCCTGTCACCACTAGCCTCTATTTGTCCCGAACCTGGTGAATTCAAGGCTCAAGTTTTCAGCAACGGATGGGAGAGAAGACCCTTGTATAATCGGACAGGCCCAATTGAACCTTCTCGTGCTCTAATTGTAGAGTACACAGGAAATTATTCCACCCGTGCTCTGGTCAACTGGATATCTGTGTGGCGTCCTGTTACAATGTCATTGACAGCCCCGTCAGTTGGGTGTCCGCACAGATGCCCTGAAATAAGTGCTTGTTTACCCCAGGAGCTGATGTGTAATAGAATACCTGACTGTCCTTCACATGCTGATGAGACTGCTGCTGCTTGCGGCATACTGGTGGCCTTACCGTGGGTGACTGTTGTTGTGGCAGGAACGATGCTTCTTGCTTTACTTATCTTGTTAATCGCTGTGGTTACTCGACGTCGTCCACCTCGAAAGCAACCAATGCACGAATCCAATAGCTTCGATTCTTTACCGAAGCTCAAAAAGTCAAAAGGTAAGAAGAAAAAAACAATAATTATGACCAACAATATCAATGATTTTAGTGGGAGCATCGGTAAGGTGAGTAACAACAGTAGTTATTTCACTCCCAGTGGAAAGAAACCACCGAGCAGCCCCGAAGATTTCCTCCTGCCGCCGGACGGAGCTTCCTGACATCGCGCTCCCGTTCCCTCGGCGCTCGTATGTGTCGACTACGAGACCACCGTGTGAGGGGAGGGGAAAACAATCGAAGACCCTGGGGAAATACGCTCCTCAAAATACTCAAAACAATCGTCAGAAAAACGGTGATGGTAGGTAAACTGGATTGAACTAGAAGTCAGGTTACAGGACCACGTGGTGGAGTTGGGATTGAAATCGTCGATTTGCTGTAAATTTTCACAGTTTCTAGCTTTTAATCCTGGAACTTTTCGCTCAATTACTTTCGCGCTTCATGTTTCTAGTATTACTGATGATTCTCACTAACTAACGCTGCAATTAAAGTAAAATTTAGCTTTGTGCGGACAAAACCTATAGGTAAAAATTACCTTAATTTGCAATCATGAATGTATAATATTTCAAATTGAAAAATACAATTAGTGTGGAGTGAACATTTTACGATCATTTGGAAGAATGTACTTGTCGCTAGCAACTTCCTATTTCGGTCTATCGAAATTGAACGGGCTTTCATTTCTCATCGATTTGTGACACATTGGTAGTTATGAATTAAGATGGACTTTCATCGTAGATTTAATTCATATCTCCCAGTTGTAATGTTAGGGTGTAAGTTATGTAAATTATTGTAAGATCCCAAACTAGTTAGTGTTAGTAATTAAAAATTTTAGACGCCAGAAAATCATTCTGGCACAGCCAGAAACATATTCAGACTGTAAAAGCAATCGTAATCATGAGTTCAGTACCGAGTATTCATGTTGAATTGCCTATAGCCATGTTTTGTTTGCGAGCAAAAAAACAAACTCTTAGTAGAAATGCGTTCAAAGAACTGTTTGAGAATATAATTTTGTTGAGATAGAGCATGGCTTGTGGGACATCGTGAAATAATTTTCCATACTCCGAGTTGGAATGTATTCAAGGGGTGTCCACTGATGTATTTCGTACACGAAAAACCCACTAAAAAGCCGGAATCAACTGGTTGGATATCACACGTGTCTGCATAAGTCTTACAGACGAGTGTGTTATAGATACAGGAACAAGGAAATTAATCTGAAATTCTTCTAAAACGAGCATTGTTTTTGATGAATTTGATGAATCCCATGCAGAACACAATTGCATCCATTGTTGTATGATGACTAAAGTGCAACTACTTTTAATATACATAACGTAAAAAGGATTCTGGAAATTCAAAAATTGTTTTTCTAGCTATTTACCTAGCAAATATTAGACCAGGTACCACCGCGTTCATTGAGCGGTGCTTCAGTAACTGGCAGAACTACCTGAGCGGCTAGGTACTATAAATACACAAGAACTGTCACTTAACATCTACTAATAGTCTTTATCAGTGCTAAATTACTTATTGTGAAAGATCTAGTGTGACGTACGTAATTGTTCGTACCAAGGCCACTCACTCAGTAGGTAGCTCAGATAGTGAGGTGTGTGGCGTGCTGCTGGGGTTTGTTGGTGCAGGAAGAGTGTCCATCACAAGCTCTTCGCTACTAGAAAAGTAATTTTTGTAACTGCTTGTGTTTTTATCGTACAACTGTTGAATGAAAAGTCTCTTCGTCGTAGAAAGTCAAAATAGACATAGGTTTAAGAAGTTATTGAATTTAGTGTTTTTGTGGAGGTGCGTATTCATAGATCAACGGATTGGCATTGGTCGAGGAAAGATAGTTTTCGTAGTTTTCTTGAATTCAGTTTTATGACGTAATGTGTTTGTAAAGAACATTGTCATTTTTGTAGCATCCGTTACAATTGTTCAAGTTGAATTATGGTCTTGGGATGATTTTATTAGAGCTTCATTTCCTATTATTATTTTGTGTGGATCGGTTGATGTGCAAATCGTTGGACTAATCATAAGTAAGACGAAAAAAGTAATTAACTCGGTCATCCATTTGAACAAGAACAGGAGTGAGCTCCATCACTTCCGTATTTTTGGTAGCACTCTTATGTTACAGCCAAATATATTTTTGTTGTGGTTTTAAAAATGTTCTGTTTAGCTATTAACCTCTTTGTTTATCAACTCATTTTTACAACATTACATTTTATCTCCCTTTTTCAGGTTGAGTAAGCAAATTATTTTTTTTAAAACTATAGCAAATGAACACTGAACCATGTACTCTGAACAATAAACACTCAACAATAACTAATGAAGAATAAACACTTAACAATGAACAATGATTACTGGACATTGGACAATAAATAATGAACGCTAAACAATGAACACTGAACAATGAACACAACAATGAACTGTGAACAATGAACATTGAACAATGAACATTGCCTAAAACCATTTGCTCAATCTCCGCATATATTTTTTTGTATATGCGTCAAGGTTCGCAAAGTCTTTCCCTTTCTATTTACGTCGGCACAGCAATCAGTTATTATCAGGTATAGCAGTCAGTGATTAACAGGTATAGCAGGCAGTTATTATCAGTCTAACAGTCAATCATTATCAGGCATAGTAATCAGTGATTATGAGGCATTGCAGTCAGTAATTATCAGGCATAGTAATCAGCTGTTATCAGGTATAGCAGTCAGTCATTATCAGGCATAGCAGTCAGCCATTATCAGGCATAGTAATCAGCTGTTATCAGGTATAGCAGTCAGTCATTATCAAGTACAGCAGTCAATCATTATCCAGCATAGCAATCAGTTGTTATCAGGTATAGCAGTCAGTCATTATCAGGTATAGCAGTCAATCATTATCCAGCATAGCAATCAGTTGTTATCAGGTATAGCAGTCAGTCATTATCAGGTATAGCAGTCAATCATTATCCGGCATAGCAATCAGTTATTATCAGGTATAGCAGTCAGTCATTATCACAATGACTATTAATATTCTTGACTATGGTTCAGCGGGTCTTTCACCTAAACAGAATGACATTATTGGCGATGACGTTTATAAAAACAAACATAAACATGGTTATTTATTATTGAATATTGACCACATGATATACTAAGTCGTAGGCTTTGGTTTCCTACTTAATACAAAAGAATATTATAGTCAAATGGTAAAGGGAAACGTTTAAAGGCATTAATTTGTGGTTTCTCAGATGTTATTATGATGAACTATTCAACTCATTGGTACATTTGTTCGGAATAATGTGCAGCTCCGGTTCGATAATAGAGCTCATTGACGACTGACGTCTCTGCAATGAACTATCACGGTGATAGTCGTGTGAACGTTTCATTCCTACCGATGGCATTATGAATATTTACTGAAATCCAACTCTCTTTTGAAGCGAGAAAAATTAAAGCACAAATGTTCATTCAACCAGAATGTTAAAAAAGAACCAAACTCGAGCTCCGTTTAATGAGTACTGTAAGGAGATAGAGCCGAGTGATATAAGGAGATACGGCTGAGAGCTATGAGGAGATAGGGCCGAGTGCTTTGAGTAGATAGGGCCGATTACTAGAAAGACATAGGACCAAATGCTTTGAAAAGATAGGACCGAGTGCTATAAAGAGATAAGGCTGAGCACTATAAAGAGATAGTGTCGAATGATATGAGGAAATAAGGTCGAGTATTATAAAGAGATATGGTCGATAGGGCCAAGATGTTATGAAAATATAGGGATTGCTCTCTCCGCCTCCCCCTCTCTTTTTCCTCAACCACCACTTAGTCCGCTGGCTGGTCTACTGCTTCAATAGCTGATCGGCAAAATGCTCCTATAACCATCACCTTTCCTCCTCAAGATCCATCCAAGCGTGCGTCCTCCAGGGTTCCGTCATATCCCCAGCACTCTTCAATCTATTCGTCTCCGACTATCCATCCACTGTACCTCTTATCAACTCATACGCAGACGACTTCACAGCATTAGCCACAACAGTCAAAATCCCTTACCCTCCGCCATCCTCTCCGCCCACTCCTCATACGTCGCCTCGTGGGCCCAGCACAAAGGCCTTACACTGTCAACAGCCAAATTCCGAATCTTTCCTTTTCACCCCCGACACCCACCAATCCTGTACTAACCCTCATGTCACCTGGGAGGGAATCGACCTAACACACTGTCGGTCCGCCAAGATTCTAGGAATTACCTTCGACCTCCATTCCACCTTTGCTCCTCACATAAATACAATTTGTTATAGACCCTGCAATAGACTAAACATCCTCAAATCCCTTGCTGGTTCCTCCTGGGGCGAGTAAAAGGAAACCATTACTATCACATCCAAGGTGATCATTAACTCAATAGTCACGCAGCACCCATCTGGCTCCCCAACGCTTCCTCTTCATTGATAAAACTCCAACTAATCCAAAACACCGCCCTTGGAATCGCCACCGAATCCCACAAAATGGCTTCCGTCTCGCATTTTCACAGGAAGACGAAGATCCTCCCTGTAGCCGACCACCTCTCCCTCCTCTGCTTCCAATACCTCCTTAGCTCTCTCCGCCCTCACCACCCAACTACGTCAGAGTCACCCAGCCCTCCGGCTCACGCAGCATGAAACATACCCTCCAATCACACTCCTTACCCTTCATAGCTCACCTTCTATCTCCAGACGGGGACTGCCTTCCTTCCATCTACAGGTAATCCCTAAACTTTCTCTACACCTCAGCGGTTCAGCAGGCCACCGCTACAGTGGACCACAACAGGGTCCTCCACCTGTCCCCTCACCCATTTCTGAACAAGAACAATCTCTTCCCAGATCCACCCGCACTCTCCTCTCCCAACTCCGATCGGGCCACACCAGAGCACTGAAATCATACTGGGCCCGAATAGGAGCAGCGCAGGCCCCCGCGTGCCCTGCCTGCGGCACTGCGGACCAGACCACCAGCCACCTCTTCAGCTGCCCAGTTACCCCTGCCAACCTTATCTCTCTGGATTTCTGGCTGGACCCGGTGTCGACAGCAACCTTCCTGTCCTGTGTCCTTTACTTTCAACCTATTCCCTTTTCCTATCCGCCCCCCGTCCGAGCCTCCCCCACACTCCTGAGTTTCACCTCGCATCACCCACTGGGCAAACAACAACAGCGAAGAGAGATAGGGTCGAATGTTATGAGGGGATAGAACCGTGTTATGAGGAGATAGGCTCGAGTGTTATGAGGGAATGGAGCCGAGTGTCATAAGAAAATAGAACCAAGTGCTATAAGGAAACAATAGCAGAAAATATTAATTGAACTAGAATGTCATAAAAGCCATAGGTTCAGTTTTTTCTGCAGCAATGACATATATGGAAATATTATTTAGGCCTTAAGAAGATAGGAGAACTTTAAATTGTTAGAAATTTTGTTAGGAATACAATATTTAGCCTTAGACTGTATTGTACTGAGTACAGGTTTTATTGCAGAAGGCTTTGAGAGTACTGACATAGTGCACTAGGCAGATAGTGAAACGATGTAAGGTCAATTGTTTAGTGTGTATTGGAGATGCTGTTACTGTTAACATAGCTTTTAACTTAAAGTTTAGACATTATAGTGAATGTACATACCGCACATTAGCTCCTCGAGTGAAATTCGCCTTGCTGACGCCATTGCCCCGCAAGCCTCCGCTCTTGCTCACCTCACACTTTTCGTATATCTGATGTATCAGTGAAGCAGCATTATTATACAAACCAATCCACATATTGTCCGTTTACACAATTGTGCTGGAACGTTTTATAATTTTGTAGTCTGAGTAGTGGGTACAAGCTAATTATTTGTTTCATTTTGTCACATACCTAATTATTTTTTCGTAAAGTTGATAGCCTAATTACAACAATCTGCAGCTCAGATGTTTTTCTCACTTACATACAATAGAATCAATGATAATACATTTTTAGCTCCACTTATTTATGCAAGGCGATGAAACATAAGAAATATGCATCGAAGCAAGCGACCCTTTACCTACATATGTATTCTGACAAGTTTTTCTTCAACTGTACGTGTTGAATATTTGTTTATTAGAGCATTGAAAATAAAAATTTTCGCTATGGATCATTAGAACGTAAATATGAAGCATTAGTTATTTAGAATCTATTGTGCAACTTATGAGGTCATACAATTCAGATTAAAAATTTGACTAAAATTTTTGTTTGTCTGTAGAATAACGTTAACATTTAAC
This sequence comes from Trinorchestia longiramus, assembly GCA_006783055.1. NCBI lineage: Eukaryota > Metazoa > Arthropoda > Malacostraca > Amphipoda > Talitridae > Trinorchestia > Trinorchestia longiramus. Next base: position 53,891 of record VCRD01000927.1, read on the forward strand.
ATTCACATTTTTAGTATTGTAAATTTATCACCATGCCCCAAAAAATGTCCGTGATGTGTTTTTTGTCTTCTTATTAAATTCAGATTTAAATTACTAGATTAGGACAGACAAAATACCTCTGCGGTACCGACGTCTCTACGCACGCAGAATATTATTGTATCCCTGATTTAACCATCTACGTGCATACATTACTATTATATTCCTGCTTCAATCATTCACGTATATACATTACTATTATATTTCTGATTTAACCATACACGTACGTGTATGTCCTTGACAAATGCATCATGAAAAAATTGTCTGATAGCTCTTGAATGTAGACCAAGAATTTGTCTGACGACTTTTGAATGTACACCAAGAATTTGTCTGACAACTCTTGAATGTGGACCAAGAATTTGTCTGACAACTCTTGAATGTGGACCAAGAATTTGTCTGACAACTCTTGAATATACACCAAGAATTTGTCTGACAACACCTGAGTGTAGACCTGAAAAATGAAAATGATCACAATTTTTATGATGTAAGATCAGTGTTAAACAGTTGTGGCCGCAACAAATTGCGACGTAACTGCCCAACACTGTGTAAAATCCACATTTGAGAGCCCAGCTTTTTGGATTGTTAGCCAGGTTAAGATTGCAGAAAATTTGCAACTGGCCATCCCTCCAATGAAATCTCAGATGACAATATTTCACTCTCGGTAACTGGCTTCAGCCGTGTGAGTTCCTTTTTGTATGCTGTGTTTTATTCCCGCAATGTTCTATGAGAAAACAAAAATGAAGTCCATTCTGCTCAAGATCTCAATTTTAAAAATGGCTTTGAATTCAGAATCGTGATGGCTAGTATCGCTCAGTTGAATACTGATTGAGGTGAATTTTGATGCCAACATTTTACTACAAAGTGTTCACTATACACAGATGTGCATAATGACTAACTAAAGTATATCTGAAGTATATGAACATAGTCACAATGTTCAGAAATAACTTGGAGTAATTCATCCAGGTTACAATAATTTAACTGTACAAAAACTTTGTGTATAGCTTCTGTGGTGTGTTAGAAATGATCGTTGATGTGCTAGTCGGTAGAATGTTGGGAATTGGATTGAGTTAAAGTAAATTAATGAAAAATATCTAATTTGTTAGATCGTGTGGTGTGTGGTAACTAGCACTCGGTTCTCAAATGTATCTCTCGCACGCTTTAACCACATTGCACTTCTTAATCATCTCCCAGAGTTGCTCAGTTATTTGCTCGAGATAAATACCAGATACAAAAATGCAAATCCAATTAAGCGTTTCTATAGCCCCAACAAGTTTGGCTTCAAATTGTTATTACAACTCTTAAATATGGTTCAATTGAGAAGGAATATTTATTCATTTTATCAATTGCTTCAATTTTTACATTTTTAATCCGTCAGAAAATTTTCATACGTAGAAGATACAGCAAAAATTTTTTTTTCCTAATTTCTTGTTCAGAGAACGTTGAGAGTTATTCTTATAACAAATATCAAGCCAATGAACCAATATGGGACAAAATCGAGCTACGTAATTAGGATGCAAAGAAGTATCTGGTAACAATGAAATTCCTGCTCTTCTAATTTGGCATTAGTTAACATGGCAAATAGAGTAGTGTGTTAATTTTTCCTTCCACCGACCACTTGGCAAACTAATAATGGTGTCGGATGTTCATTATGAACGACGGCTAGGCTGAGATTCATCGCGACGACTTCGCATAGAAACTCCGTTTACAATGGATGGTCATTACACTAGTGTGCTCTGTTGTAACTTAGTTTGAATTGAAGTCATTGAGTCTGACCGGGTTTGACTGAATCAGTTGGCAAAATAATGGGTAAAGATTATAGTTTGATTGAGGTGTCTCAATAAAGAAGGTACCACCCTTCTGTAAGACTATTGCTTAGAGGAAAAAACGATGCAAGTTTTACACTATTGATAGAAAATTCTTCATGCTTCATTCACAAGTTGAATTTACCAAATTTGCAGGTGAATTTAAATGGTTGCCATAACAAAAATGTAACTTAAGAGTTTTAATGTTCTCAAAATTTCATAGAAAGACAAAATATGCTGTACTTCTGAGCTAAGTTCGGAAACTAAATTTATCTCTAATTTTTTTGCAAATAATCGTTTTTCGTACTTTGGCAGTTGAGTATTTTTGAGACTATTAGCTTATTTTACTTCGTACATCAGCATTCGTCAGATGCTTCAGTTCATTAGGTTAAATGAACTTTAATCGATCTACAAATATCCAGAGAACGAACGTTGCTTGTGTCATATTTAAATATTTTTTTGAAATTCATTGCTAATAGTTATTGCCGCGGTTCAAAGGGCTGTGTAGAATACTCCAGAAAACTGCGTAGAGGAGAAATTAAAGTGAATATAATTTGAATATTTTAACTTGGTGCTGACGTCCAGGCTCTCTCTTGTAACCGCCTCAGTCACCAAACAGTTTAGGAGCTGCAAAAGCATCAGCAGGCAACCATATACTTCAGTTCTGAGCACTTCCCCAGCTATAAAGTAGTCAACAATTTCACAGCTATATACCAGTAGTTTTTAACTGTTCCAAAACTATGTGTAAAGTTTTTAACAGTACCAACACTACATAGCTCTTAACAATTTACTGCATCCCGGTCAGGCTTTCGAAATACCCCAAAAACTCCCCTCCATAAAAGTGTAGACTCGATTATTCATGTCATCTAAAAACTATGTTGAAAAGATTATTTACACATGTCGAAGCATTAAAAGCGAGCCAAATTCAGGTGAGATATGCAATATCTATTCGCTTCAAAACAAACAAATTTACAGCATTTAGTGGCGAGCGCTACGTTGCTGTGCCCCGTAACCATTATTTTAGCCCTCGGAAGTGTAGCGGCGTTCAACTGCGCTGGTCATGACTTAGGGTGGCGAGTGTGCTGCAGCCTATGGTATGATACAAGATTTTACGTTAGTATTTTTTCCAGTTTATCAATAGCAGTTTTAATGAAGAATTCACTATGACGGTATGGATATGCTTTACAAAGAAGTTTACGCTGTACCTGCTGGTGTTTATGTTCAAGAAACCACTTATTTAAATGTCTTATGCACTGACACATTTTTTCTTTTGCATTTGGAAATTATTGGTTAGAAGCAATTACTATGAATGTAAATATATCAATAATATTTACTGAATTCATATGTTTCTAAACTGAGATTTCTTGAGTCGTTAAAATTTGTGTATTTTTTGGTTCTTCCGTTAGAGTGGAAGTTTTGTAGTCGCTTTCAAAAAAATTAATCCAAAATAATTTTAGAAGTATACTATAATACCAAGTTACTTTCATCATTTGATAATATTTATGTCGTGGCCTCTTAATCCAACTTTACGAAACATTTGACAACAATCCTCAGAGTTACATTTTTCTCCTTATTATCAGAGCGAAATCGTTTATGAAAAGAGATTAATCGATCGAAAGCACTAGAACTTAGATGACAGTATTTCCTCTGCAGTAGCTACAATCGTAATATATGCTAAAAAAGGCAACGTCGTTGCAAAGACTTCCTACTATGATTTACTATTCAGGACTTGCGTCTAATTTCATGATGACCATCGAGCTGTCCATGAAATTTCATGAAGACCATTGAGCTGTTCATGAAATTTCATGAAGACCATCGAGCTGTTCATGGAATTTCATGAAGACCATCGAGCTATTCTTAAAATTTCATGAAGACCATCGAGCTGTTCTTGAAATTTCATGAAGACCATCGAGCTGTTCTTGAAATTTCATGAAGACCATCGAGCTGTTCATAAAATTTCATGAAGACCATCGAGCTGTTCATGAAATTTCATGAAGACCATCGAGCTGTTCATGAAATTTCATGAAGACCATCGAGCTGCTCATGAAATTCCCTACTAAAATCCAACGGCTGAAGCCGGGGCTTCTCATCGCTTCTGTTGTCTCCCTTGCCCATATTTGATAGAATTTATTTTGTTAATAAAACTTCAAAGCCAAACTCCCTTCTTTGATTTTCTTTTGATAGCCTAGAATGGACGGAGAACGAACGTCAAGTGGAGTCTTGTTTTGCGCCACCGTCTTAAGATGGTATTTTCTCATAAAATTAAATTGAGGACCGAGGTCGGATCGTATTTGGATGGCGCTGTTTTGAATGAGAAGATCTTAAATTAGAAAATCCCCTCACCAAAGAATTTCTTCGTTGACATACAGTCAAATTGGGAGCTCGCCGGGGAAAGAATTGATTCAACAGGGCGCCGCCGTTCTTAATGTAATGCTGTAAAATTTTCTTAAATTTTTTGGCGTTAACAACTTTGGATGCACTTGAATATTGTATACATTTTATTTTTTCATGCGTAGGGGTTTGTGAACTTATTTAATAGTAGGAATGGAATCTAACTCATGATGAATAGAAAAATATCAAAAATATGCTTTTCTACCCAAGAACCACAGAAGCTGTGTTGAATTAAAAGCATAGTTTTCTCATGAAGTTATCCTGCACTTCCCAATGATATGTAAACAGCCTGTAAAGAATAGCATGCACTTTATGAGGATTTTTTCAATTATTTTATGAATCGCCTCTCAAACTTGACAGTCCTGAAAATTTCTAGCCGTTAAATAATTGCGTAAATGTGTCTCTTAAAGCCAAATAATTCAACAAGTTTGAAATCCCATGTTGAAGAAAAATTAATTTAATTTCCTGTACATATATTTTTTAGATTCACAAATCTGTTCCAGGCTGGTGCTTAATTTGGAATGGAAAGGTTGGGGCTTATAAACCATCAAGAAAAATATAGGCTCTCAATACAGAAAAATTTGGATCGAGTAGATCTATTTCGCGCAGTAGTGCATGGACACAAGAGGAGTCGTCCTTCAGTCTTGGTATGTTTGAGTATCAACGTGTACCTTTAACACCCGAAGAAAAACGCAAAAACTTTGGCGGTCCAAGATACTCAGTAAGTAAAGAAGCACTTGATGATGGAGAAACAGCGTGCGCCCCATGTGCCCTTCTTGAGCAAAATTACGATGGAAATTTACTTATTTTGAATAGAAAAAATTACATTCAATAAATTAACTTTCACGGTATTTTCAGTGGCTGAGGGTATCAATTCTTAGAGGGGAGCAAAGGATTGTTTAGTATAATTTGGCTATGGTTTTAATTCATAGAAGGTCGTTAACATATTCATTGCAGTATGACCCACTGGTGGGTCACTCAGGTTAGGCTTTATAATTTTTTCAAAGCTTTATAGTGACTGTACAGTATGTACAAAGTAAAGATTCGCACCGGCTAGGCAACCGCACTTAACGTGTTAAGACTCATATTGTCAATAGGTGACTAAGGTTTCAAAAGGTAAAAAGTGGTAGATTTTAAACTTTTGAAATGTTGTAAGGTTTTAATTGGGCATAGAAGAATAGTTTTTAATCAAGTCATGTTCTGGTCTCTGTTTGGAAAATTGATGTATCCTTATTCATGACAATCTTTCTAGTCTCTGGCACTAGAAATAATAATTCATTTCTAATAGTTTTTGAATGTATTAATATGATTGTCACAGTACAATATTTAAAATTTGAAGCGATAATATAAGCGTTTTAGTTAATATGTCCAAGTGACATTTCTCCCATTTGCTTGGATGCGCTTCTTCTACTGCGTTATAGTTAAGAGATCTTTTTGACAAATACATATATTCCTGAAATAAAATCTTAAATTTTGCAGGCATTACTCTTGCAAACGAGCGCTATTTCC
>VCRD01000927.1:59837-110707 GCA_006783055.1 Trinorchestia longiramus
GGCCACACCGGTATGTTAGTGTCCTGAAACTGGCCACACCGGTATGATAGTGTCCTGAAACTGGCCACACCGGTATGACAGTGTCCTGAAACTGGCCCCACCAGTATGATAGTGTCCTGAAAATGGCCACACCAGTATGATAGTGTCCTGAAACTGGCCACGTAGCATGATATTGTTCTGAAACTGGTTGTACCAGTATAATAGTGTCCTCCAGGTGTTGCTACTGCTATTTGAAAGTCCTAGTTTCGAGTTGTTGTAAGTTCACAGCAGGTGCCAGTGACAATTTTTTCATATGCGTTTATGAGAATATTTTTGTTACTTTTCTGTCACACTAATATACGGTTTGAAGTCGTAAGTTCTAAATGAAGGATAAAGTCGTTATTAGAATAAGTGAAAAAGAAGTATACTTAGAACTGCAAGTTTAAAGGACATCGGAAATTATGATTTGAAGATTCTGATTGAAAAAAACTGACCTTATTCAGTGACAGTGCGAAAAATGTTTTCACTGTATTCAATGCATCATTTAATTATAATTAATTGTTAATTCTAAAGTATATGCTCATTCCTCATCTTCTCTCATTACTCGCGAGTTGAAGGCTTTTGTTTTCTTTTAAAGAGTCACATCCATGGACTAGTCTTGATTAAAAGACAAGTCCTTCAGTTCATAATTCCAGTTTCCCATTTTGGTTTTTGCTTTTGATTGTATTATTACTGCTATTAATCCAATGTCCCATGCACCTGATAAGGAATAAAAATTCCTCTCAAAATATACGTTGAATTTTTGGTAGAGCCAACACAAGGCAGTAACGTACAGAATATCATACAAAAGACGGCCATCCTTTGGCCTCCACTGGCGAAGAGCTTGACTTGTCATTATTATAGCTCACACAAAGCACGGTCATAATCTTGCATTCACTGACTTACGGCCGGACTCTTAGGCAAATGCCGCTAAAAAATTCAGTATCAATACAATTTTTTTGAAGAACTCTTACTTGTATGATATCATCATGGCATTTTCAGTTTTTAAAATCTAATCATATCAGTGATCTATTCCTATTTGGTAAGGTGCATCGTAGCAAAATTAGGTGCAATGAAGTACCTAAAATGAAACTCTGAGTAGGTGAAATTTCAGTTTTACTTCATATCAAACCATCCGTTATTGAATTATCACTTGAGTTTTGAGCCAATTCAAATAGAAGAATATAAATAGAACGTTACGAGAGAAGAAAGAAAAAAATAAACAGCGACGTATCAAATTCAATTAAAGGAGAAGATGACTACTGGAAGAGATTTTTTTCAGATCAGAAAAGATTGCAAACTGCAGTGCATTTCTATTGAATTTTTTGTAGCTTGAATAACCTCTTCGCTATTGTTTGCACTCATTCTCCTGGGATAAATTTAAAAGAGAATTATGAGGTAATTTTTTGTCTAAGAAATGAACAATTTGTTATAAGGTGCTCATTCGCATCAAATCTAAACGGCAGACTAAGGCTTAGAATGCTAGAAAAATTACAAGTTTTTCTTTTAAAAAACACAAATCCCCATTAAATTCCAAGTTTTTCTTTTTTTGGAAAACATATACGTATTGTTATTTTAAAGCTAACTTTTTCTGTGAGTGTAAAATACAAGTGTCACTCACTTTTTAGAATTATAGTTCCGTAAAATGACGGATCAGGAACCCTAAAAAGTGAGTGGAAATATTTTTAGGAAAACACGGTTCCTGTCACGCAACTAACAACAGCAATGACAGTCAAGAAAGTCAAAACGTGATTTAATGATAGCATCGCACTGGGCTGCATCGTCCTTACCCAGCCTTCGTTATTAGTTGTGGGCTGAGAAAACACAAGCTCATTGCAATCAAACTGAAGTTATCAGTTTTCTGCAGCGACTCCTGACCTTCTCTTCAAACTTGGGTGACTAAGTTCTTCGTGGAAGACACGTATTCTAGTGCCATTTTTGTATAACTTTTGTTTCGGAGTCTTTTTTTCTTTGTTCTGCGTAATTAAATTGTTCAAAATAACAGTTCTTATGGTCGTTATCATTAATTTTGTCATCAGTAATGAAAACGCTGTGGCTGTAGGACCGCGCAAAATGTACGAACGACTCACTACCGTCAGCAGACATGATGTAATTCTAAGGCTGCCAGTATGAGAGGTATCACATGCTCTTCTTTAAAAGACAGTCATCGAGTATTTTCATTCCTACTTGCTTGATTCAATAGTCAGCTTTGGGACAGATGCAGCTTAAAGCAAATCAAATGCTTGGTGGAAGGTGAAAAGGCTTCTTCCCACATCCCAGCTGCATGGTTAGAGCCAATGGCTATGTTTTCGGTTTAGTATAGTCATAGGCATCATTGATTACTAATAAATTTTTCTCGCATAAAACTTTTCATGCAAACAGGTCCAACCTCATGGAAAATAAACACAGTAGTTTTCTATCTAAAGGAAAATAAACACAATGGTTTTCTATCTGACATTTACCAGAAAATTTCTGCTCAAATGCACAACATTGGAATTTTTTGCTGCAGCTCATAAACTGTAATTCCTGTAGATCCTGAGGAACCTGCCGAGTTCGTCTGATCTCTTGTCTGAATTGCTGCCGCCGCATTATTCCAGAGTCGCCTTCTGGCTGACTAAGATGCTTCAACAAATTAAAGCCATTTACATTAAGAAAAAATTGTTGGAACGAAATAGGTGCTAGAGAAGCATCTTAGAGAAAAAATCAATATTTTGCAAGACTCAGAGAATAACTTTGCTCATGCAGTAGTTTGGTGCATAAACTAAACTGTTAATTATCGTATTAGGACTTTGTTAGAATTTTGAAAATAAGTGACAAATGGATATCAGACAATAATTTCATAATTACGGTAATATTTTATCTCGAAAAGCTCATAATACGTAACTGTGATTCATAAGTATTATTATTTCATCAAGAAATACAGACCTGCTCTCACATTTTGTGAATAGAATGAATAGCACTACACACACCTTAAAAGAAGTCTGTTTGCAGTATATCATGCAACCGTTTGAGTACTTAAGCACTTTAATGTATAAATTTTAGTCTCTACGTACTTGGATGCTCTACACCAATGAATGTATTTTTAAATGCGTAGCTGGTTAACCTTGCGTCTGGTCACCAGTGCATCTGCCACCCCTACACACCTTTTGCTTTAGCAGGTCTCCCTCTCAACCTTCCTTAAAAAAACTATTATAGTTCAGGAATACCAACCAAATATAAACTCCCGTGTCCTACTCAATGACTTTTTCTGTAACGCACTTCAAGAGCCATTTTCCACGGCCAATACTTCCTCTCGAATTTTTAACGTTCCAAGACAACACCAAAATATTAAAACTAGATGACTGTAAAGACTCAAAACCACTTGGTGCTATTCTTCGTTTTTTTATAGATATCAAGGAGAAATACACTCGAAAAAAATCAGTGCATGTGTAAACAGTTTAGAAACGAAAGCACGTTCTCGCTTGAACCAGTGAGCAAAAACTGAAGAAAAAATCAGGATTGTGTAATTTGTTTGCCCCTGCTAAAGTCTTATAAAATGTGGCCGTGAGATGTTGAGGCCAACTGATAGCAGTAATCTGCATAACCGCTTCCTGGGGGCGCCCTTGGGGAGACAGTTACGGATGGATCCTCGTCCTCATACGGTGCCAAATCGCCCCATCTTTTGCAGAGCAATTTGAAATACTCCGGTAAGATATTTTTGAGGTAGCTCGTCATGCTGCACTTTAAGGTTCAACCTGACAATTTTATTTTCAACTATGAAAACGATTCAGTGAAAGATCAGAAAGTTTTCGCTTGAGATTCTTCCAGACTGGTAATATTTAATTTTTAGAGGAGCGTTTCAAGGGAAACTGATTACTGCATGTACCTACTATCACCAGCTTTTTCTTTCATTAACGGGCGTCTTTGCTGTTACCGAGAATAAGGCTTTTCAGGTCTCTCTTTTTTTTGCATCTTCAATTCTATTATCAGCATAAAAGTTCCGTTAAAATCTCATTTTTCTATCATTAATTGAATTCCTTTTGATTAATCTTTAGTTCTGTTTTTGCAATTATCTGGTCATAAATATCATAGTGTTTGCTGAAATTTTGAAACCTTGAAGTCTTCGTTGCAATTGATACTGCTCCATTTTTCGGATTAACGGAATTAATCAAAAAGTTCGTGCATATAAGTCCAAAATATGTACTGCATTCGCTAAAAAGTTTGTTCGGTTTTAAGGAAGATTAAGCGTCGACAAAAACCGAACTGACTATTTGACGAGCCCAATGTTTCTTAAAATCTTCAATTTATTTATAATTGATGGTGTTTTGTTTGTTGCAGGAGCCACAACAGTCATCTACTTATTTTTCACAATCCGTCATCTAAAACTCGATCGTCTACGAGTTATTCAGAAATTTTAAGTGCGCGTTTTCCTACAGACAGTATGCACTTAGGCACTCAGTAAACAGATAGTTTGCATCCAATATGTACACAGTATGCCCTCAGTATGCTCTCAGAATGCACTCAGCAGGCACTTGGTATGCATCCAGTATGCACTTGGTATACTCTCAGTATGCACTCGCAAGTCTGTCTTAGCAATTGGAGGTTTATTTTGATCAGTGATCGTATGTGAGTTTTCATCGCCTTTTTAATGTCCTGGCATAGGAATTTTAATGATGAGTTGTATTGATTACTTCTGCACCATCAGCGGTCTTTTGTCCCATTCACATCCAAAGATCTCTCGAAATCTTGATGCTCAGTTCTGTTAGTGTAATACATGTTAAAGCACATGTACAGGTTATTTAAAAATTAGAAATACTATTATAACAACTACGCAATGAAACTCGATACATTTATCATTTATCAATCGTTGAGAATCTCTTTAACTTTGTAACAGAACGTAGAGCAGTAGTGTGTAGGTGTTACATTTTTTAATTTTTTGTATTAAAATTTTTCGTAATTATATGATCTGCTTTTCAGATAACAAATACGAGGTTGCGCTAACTGAGACCTAACATGCTTTACCAGTGCAGAGACTAGCAGTCACTGTACAGACGAGCTGTAGCGAGGAGATTGTGATTGGTGGTCGAGATGGCATGGCTAGCCCTAAAACACACTGTCGCTGAAAACCGTGCCCAAAAGACGCGATCGAGTTCTATAATTGAGCAGTTATCTCAAATTGTTAATAAAATTACAACTGCGAATGTCTTATGAAAACGGCTTTTGCGCTAAGCTTTGGGCTTTATTCTTTTGGATTCAGATATAAAAGTAGCCGTTCTTGACCAGACTCACATTCAGACATAAACGAAACCGTTCTTGACCGGCCCTTCCATCTGTTGCATGTAAATTTAGGGCTTGCCTTTGAAGAACCTAACTGCCCACCCCCTAAAAATTGAAAATATCCTAAAATTTATCGCATGCCTATACAAATGGCATGAAAGGTATTATGAGGGAGATATTAACAATACTCACGTTTCTGTTATTTATTCTTTACTCTTTTTTTCTCTATTTGAAACCATGGAACAAAGGACATTGAGGAAGATTGTTCATTGAACTTAAAATTTGAAATCATGTGCTTGAAAAAGCATAATATTTATCAAACAAGAGCATAGGAACATTAGTTTTCGAAACGAAAAAGTTTTGTAACTATTGCTCTTTTCAAAATAACAAATACTTTGTAATAGATTTTCCTGCAACATTTATTTATGTATTCGGAGCAAAAGTATGTTGTACTCGGAATATAAGTATTATTGTATTCATTATGATGTGGGGCAAAGAATCATTGTTGCGCCTCGATTTGTTCAACACAATTAACAATCGACGTCATTTGTAGAAATTCCTGAATTTATTAAAATGAAATGTGTTTACGATTTTATCAATATAAGTTTTTTAGAACGCATTAGCGTTTATTTTTCCGTAGTATCTACAGGATGGTGCATAAGTAACGCACCCTTTTAAAAAATTAATAATAAATAAACTATGAAAGGTATAACAATGGGGATAATTGCAAACGATAGAAGAACTCTTAAAGTTTATTTACATCTCGTATCCTGTCTACAGATACCCAGTGTATATTGCGGCAATAGATCTTTAAAATTTACCTTCAAAATGGTGCGCTACACGAAAGAACAACGAGCAAAAATTGTTGAACTCTACTTTTCATGTAATAGTTCAATTATTGCAGTGCAGAGAAGGTACAGGAACATTTTTAATGATGGAATAAGTCCTGATAAAAATTGTATAAAAGCAATGGTCTCTAAATTCAAAGAAACCGGATCAACAGTAGACAAACGGCGCGTTGGAAGGCCGCGAACCGTTAGAACTTATGTTTCAATTCAGGCTGTTTCAGAAAGCGTTGCTGATCGGCCCACAACTTCAACGAGGAAACGTTCTACTCAAATGACGATGTCTCGCAGGTCTCTACAACGAATTCTGAAAGAAGATTTGAAATATCATCCTTATAAAATTCAACTGACGCAGGAGCTTCAGCTTACGGACTACCAAAAGCGGTTGGATTTTGCTCAAAAAGTTCTGCAGCTTGCAGATGATGAAAATTTTATAACGAACCTAATCATGACTGATGAAGCTCATTTTCACCTTAATGGCGAAATGAATAAACAAAACTGCAGAATCTGGGCATCTGAAAATCCAAGAGAAATCCATGAGCATCCGCTTCATCCACTTAAAGTAACAGTGTGGTGTGGAATAACGTCATTAAGAATCATTGGCCCATATTTTTTTGTAGTCCGTAAGCTGAAGCTCCTGCGTCAGTTGAATTTTATAAGGATGATACTTTAAATCTTCTATCAGAATTCGTTGTAGAGACCTGCAAGACATCGTCAGTTGAGTAGAACGTTTCCTCGTTGAAGTTGTGGGCCGATCAGCAACGCTTTCTGAAACAGCCTGAATTGAAACATAAGTTCTAACGGTTCGCGGCCTTCCAAAGCGCCGTTTGTCTACTGTTGATCCGGTTTCTTTGAATTTAGCGACCATTACTTTTGTGCAATTTATATCAGGACTTCTTCCATCATTAAAAATGTTCCTGTAACTTCTCTGCACTGCAATAATTGAACTATTACATGAAAAGTAGAGTTCAACAATTTTTGCTCGTTGTTCTTTCGTGCAGCGCACCATTTTGAAGGTAAATTTTAAAGATTTATTACCGCAATATACACTGGGTATCTGTAGACAGGATACAAGATGTAAATAAACTTTAAGAGTTCCTCTATCGTTTGCAATTATCCCCATCGTTATACCTTTCATAATTTATTTATTATTAATTTTTAAAAGGGTGCGCTACTTATGCGCCACCCTGTACTTCCTAGTCAACAATGAAGTTCTTCTAACATTTCACCGGCAATTTCATGTTTGTACTATTCCCACTCCAGCTTCAATTTCAAATTTTTTGTGCTTTCCAATATAGTTTGTTCCAAATCTACAAATCATAATTTTCATAAAACTGAGAGAAACATGAATATTAAAGTTCAAACAGATATGGCATTGCCGCAATTTTTACAACTCAATATATTCAGAAGAAAACTAACGTATGAAGCCTATCTCTAGAATCGAAACACAATTACTTTTAATTCTCACCTTCATTTGCTCGTTATCGAAGCTAAGCAGTCCCAACCCCGTCCATGAACACACAATGTGTTTGTTGGACGCCCGCGTAGCGCAGATCATCCTTGTTCCGTAGCACCGGAACCAAGCAATCAAAGTTAATATATTTGGGCGGAATTTTCACCGTTCCCTTTACCACGTTTTACTGGTCGTGGAGTTTGAAAACAAAGAAAAATCTTAACTTACCATCTGACCTGATCCTACATTTAGAAGTCTTCGAATTCTCAAATAAACACGACATAGCAGAAGAAGGAGAAGACATATTTCGGTGGACACTGGAAGCCTAGCTGTAACAGCTCTTGGTATTGATGACCCTCTCCGATGTTGCACTGTTCTTCTTATTGAGGATAATTTTCTTACCTGCTTTTGTTTGAGACAAATTCCAGTGATTTTTCTGAATAATGAGACCATTTTGATTTGGTGTTTAGGAAATTATAAAATGGAAAGCAATTCTTTTAATGCCAGTATAGTTTGCAATGTATATAATTTCATCTTAATTCTAATTTATTCAATTTAATTCAACCTACTTTGTTTCCTTTTACCTATCGATTTGCTCTTAGTTCTCATGAAAAGATAGACAGAATAAAAATTTAGTTTAATAACTCACAAATGTTCAATATGATATCAGCGGACTACCAGCACAGGATCAGCTATAACATATAAGCTTCAAAGGAAGTTATAGGGTCGTGCCTATTTTAGATTCATGAATTTTTTTGATAATTAATCTCACTGTATGATGAAAAACCATGATATAATTGGAAAATAATGACGGTCTTTAGTGTTGCAACAACAAATCAACTCTCATGGCAGGGGAGCGGATCAGGTCCTACATTGAATTCGTAATGCAAAGGAGACCAAACACTGGATGCCGATCAGTTAAGCTTCACATGAGGCTTCTTAAGGCAATTGCGTGTTTTCGGATGGTCTGCCACGATGTTTGCCTCCACGAAAGTCATTTTATGGGCGACAGGCATCATGGGATTGACGAACGCAATGCAACATAGAATCCTCAGGAGTACGATGAGCTCCAGGATGTAGATGTTGTGCTGCTGACTGCGCTGGCTTTTGGCAGATCAGCAAGCCGTGAGCCTGGCAGCACAGAGTAGTTGCTGGGATCTGCAGTCTGTCTTGCTGGAGTAACTTCTCGTGAGCCAAACGACTTAATTAGCAACTGTTGAAATGTGACCATATCGTGTTAATCAGAAGAGTTGACACAGACTTTCTGTCAATAATTGTTCAGGTTGGATAAATTCAATATTTTTATCAATCTAGATAAAATAAGCCTAATCAACATACATTTTTGAAAGCCAATTTTCTTGAAGTCAGTTTCACTGGTATTAATTAGTAAGATCTGATATTTTGATTTTCTCATTGAAATACCTTCAATACCTTCTCTTTATACAGATGGGTTTTACTGAATAACTTATTGCTAGTATTTAATTCTCACTATGTTGTTTTATCTCTGACAAAATATTTTCTAACTATAAAATAGGTAGAATAGAATGTTATGAGAGCATTTAATTCAACTGTCGCCAGCCTTGGCTTCCTTCAAAAACATATCTAGAAATCGTAATATTAAACAGAACACTGACCAAAAATGTCCTCTAAAACCTTCAATGAGCCCTCAAATCACTAAAATAATAGAGAATAAATAAACAGAGCAGAAACGGTTATGTAGTCCACCTTCATTCAGTGGTCTCTGGGGAAAAGTTTCAGAGAGTGAAGCTCAATTACTCTAACGCAAATTGCGTACATAATTTTATATCATTCGAAAAAACTATTGCATAACCCAACCCATTATGTGTGCAAAATAAACGGTAGGTGTACCAAAACGCAGTATTGTAGGAACTAACAGTTTCCTGCTCCTATGAAAACTACGAAGCGAAATGTAATATGCATAGAATATACGTTAGAAAAGCTGTTAACAATACGAATTTGATCAACAGCTGAGGATTTCCAGCCGCTTCTCGTGTCCTCCTTTGCAAGCGTTCATTTACTGTAAAACCGACGTGTTCCAATTACATAAAGGGTACTCTCAAGTTCAATTTTCGGCGGATATTTGACTTAAGGGCCATGCACTGGGTCACTTAAGAAGCTTACTTTCTTGATACTCCTTTCGCAGTTCATAGAAGCTTTTATACGGCGAATGGAGAGCTCTGTAAGGCCTGTGGGAGCACTTCTGAGGGCTAAAAAAAGTAGAGTGCAGACCCAGATGAATCAATGAGTCGATCCTGTATTCTGAACGTCGATTTCTAGACGTAAGTGCCTCGCATTGTTCATCGACGACTAGAATTTTCTTTTTTGTCATCTTCAGACGCAAGCGTATGATGTATGGATTCGAACCAATAACGCCTTTACGCTCTCTATACAAATCATATGAAACATGACACAACTCATAGTTATATGTTATTTGATCTTCTATCTAAGACATACATAATTAAGCTTCAAGTAATATACTGCACGGACAATTTTAATTTTTTATTTTCTAGCTGTTAAGTAAAATGAGCTCCTGCTCTGTTGAACCCTCGTACGCCCAATGAAATCTGGTGTCACAGTCACATTTTGACGCAATGTGTAGATCTGTAGGAGCCGCTAAGAAACTATGTCACCGGAAAATCCTGTCTTGATATTTCCTTGCAGCTGCTGAAGACTTTTTGATGCGTATTATCTTTCAAATTTACACGCTGGATGCAAATGTAGCATTTGATAAAGAACGATGAATACACCGTGGAATGTACATTTTCCCGTGCAGCACACTTTCAAGTCTTCAAGTAGAAATTACAAAAATTAAGTCTACCTGATTCATGTCGTGATGCTTCACGAAAAATATTAAAAATATATGGAAATGTATATTTAGGCATTTATTTATTTGAAAGGGTGCGCTTACGCACTCAGAGTTGGTATGCCATCATTTATTAAGAATGAATCTTAAGAAACCTTTTAAGCAGTGAACGTTTTTCTTAAAACTCATGATGACATTATTCCAGAAAAAGTTTTAGTATTTAAATTGAAACCAAATCGATATTGATGGACGGGTAAATAAATAATTTCGATGTATGCTATTCCCAACATCTAGAACATGCCTTACATATAATCCTAGTTAGGCTTAAACTTTAAAAAGATTTCATAAGAGACACCTATCAGTCGACCAAATATCAGACATAAACCTCATGCCATCGAGGAAATTCATCACTGTAAGAAATGATCTTCGAAAACAATTGTCCTTGTGTATCAAATTAATATTCGACGGCTAGTGCCTCTCGTCCGCTAAATAATTAAACATAGACTGATCTTTATATCAATCGCAAAACAGTTGCTCAAAACGTTTCTTGGTAGTGCTGGTCTGAAGCAAAATAAAAATGTTTGATCAATAATATGCTAAAGCTACTCGTACTGTTTCATTTTGCGTCATAATCAATGTAAGCAAAAGATATATTTCTTATCTTCTAGGCCTACAGGAAGGAGATTGTCACCCACGTCATGCTTGTGAATACAATGTTAAAATGCATCGTTTCTGCATGTTTACATTATTCAAGCTCTAAATGTCTTAGAAAATTCCACTGCTCATATATTCCCGATTTCTCTCACGAAAGGGCACACTTTCGCTAGATGCGCGTTCTCGAGGCCATCAATAAAACGTCTACGTTGATGCGAGGTTGATGAATCCCCAATAGCGGATTCATCTTTCAACGCTAAACAACTTTTCTCCGAACAAGAATGTCAGCCGCTGCCGACGACCTCTTGTTTGTTTTGGGCTTAGGCTAAAACTTAGTTAAAGAGTAGAAAGGGCTTCTAAAATATCACCCAAACTCGATCAATTTGTGGGTCTCATTTGTTCTGCTTCGAGAGCAGGTTTTGCGATCGCCGGGTGGAAGAACAAAGCAAGATGCTATAAGCCAGGACTGTGACAACATAACGTAGAAAATCCGATGTAAAACAAGCTCATAGAGGGTGAACATAGCATAATTTTGAGAGACAAGGCAGTAAATAAGCTCCTACTGCGTTATTGTAGGGTGTTAACCATATACAAAACCATACAGGAGAACTTCAACACACTTGACAGTGAAATATTTTACTGCTGTTCTAAAGAGTCACCGGAAAGAAAGAGAATAACTTAGAAATGCAAGCAATATGGTACTGTAATTTTTTTTAGCTGTAGAAGGGATGCGTACGACAAAATAACTTATTTCTGATTCTATTTTTCTCTGACTTACGAGTATGTTTGAATGTATCAGAACCTCAATAAATTTGAATGTTCTGTTTTGCACCAAAATTTTACATATTCGTCGGAAAATTTTGACGTTCTGCATCAACGCAGTTTTTAGAATACCGGTTTAGAAAATATTTGAATGTAGTGTAAGGTAATAAACGCATTAATCGCAATGTCACATCACGGTGAAATCTTCGCATGGGAATTTCGTGGACGAGATCGAAAAATCACGCATTCGCACTCACATAATTCAAATAAAAACCGTTGAGTTTTTCTTTAGAGGTGAACATAATGATCTGACACCAAATTAAAGATTCAAGCTAGCTCGATATGCTCCCTACTTAAATGTCAAATGCTCTTGTGCCAGTGCGAGAAAAGCGTATGGCAATTATCATTAGATAAAAGGTTAATGTAAAATGATTGGTTGGAAAATGAGCATTTTAATTCCTTTTTATTACTTTCAAATAATGGAAATTTCCACGTTCTCTCACTTTCGTTTTTTTTGTGATTGCCACTACACTGCATCGCTTGTTCTATTCGCTTCTACAACCTGCCTCTCTTGGAGGCACTGGACAACCAGCATGAGGGGAGATCGAACTCTGCATTCTGTGAGAGTAACTCTGTCGCTGTCAGAATACTGAACTCAAACGCACAAATACAGGAGTGATAACAATTAATAGTCTCAGAAATTGTATATGCCATATTTCTAATGAGTCAGTGCCACTAAACTGCCACTTTTCGGCTGCAAACCTAAATACTGTGATTTCAACTAATGTTATTACTTGCTTCTAGAGATAGTACTAATACTAAGCCAATACTAACATTGCAAGATCAATAATAAATTATACACATAGGAGCAGTTGCAGAATACATAAAGTTAAATAATTATGCGTTCCAATCTTTGCAAATTTTAATTAATAATAAGATGTATTTTTGTACGAAATTATGGTTGTAAAATTTTTTTCATTAATCGCTATGAGCTCATTTGACTACCTGAACTAAAGTTTCATTTCATTATCAAGAGGACTGTACGCTACACAAATTTTGAGAGCGACCATGACATCAATACAGGCGCTGTAAAACGACCACGACAGCAATACACACGCTGCAGAATATCAAACTGAAAATGTTGCACTTGTCTTCGTCAGGTTTGATGAACTTCTGAAGACTTGGAGTTGGATTTAAAGTTTAAAAAATATGAAAATTAAACTGCTAACAATAATGAGTTATGAGGTTTGTTTACGACACCACCTGATACGAACTGTTGTATAACCTGTGCTATCTACTTCCACCTTGGCCTAACTTTTGAAGAAATGATTCTCATTCAGAGATATCTACGTGCTTTGACGTGAAGCCTCTGAGGCGGAGTGGATTTACTTTGAACTCCTTTCTTTAGGTCCAGTGCTTGTGAAAATCCCTAAACCAAAGATCCTCAGCATTTGGTATCGTTAAAAAGAGCTTTTCCTTTTAAAGAAATGCATCTCATTATTACCCTAAAATATTCTTAATTGTGTCAAAGCGTCGTGATAATGACAAGCTTGAGGAAACAGAGCTCCTGGATTTGAAAAGAAAAAAGAAGAGATTTTGTTCGAACTGAAAACAACTGAAATTTATTAATTCATCGAATGGATCTGTTTCAAATGGAAAATATATAAATATCAGTATTGTAATGAATAATGGGAACAATGTCTGAATTTGTAATGTATCCACTGAAATAGCAGATTAGGATAAAAAATTATGAATGTGGTGAAATAAATTATATTTTAACAATTAAAACATACAGTTGTTGGATTGAATTAACTTAATTTACTCGTGATATGCCACATACATACTTTTCTTAATATAGTTGATTACAAATACCAGAAATTACTTTTTTAATACTAGTTGAGTTCACATACTGGCAATACTTGAACTTTTCTTAAACTTTGCTTACGGTTGTTCAAAATTGAGGTGCAAATAACAAACCTAGTGGTAAACATACACGGGTTGCATAAAATAAGGAAACAGCTAGTGAAATGCATGCTTGACAAGAAATGCTTTTCTAGTGAAATGTGTGGGTGGCGCTATGTTCTTACCTACTGACGCTACCTATACAACGTCGTTAATACGCTGCGCAGGTCAGTCGTTGTCGGGGCACTGTTCTCTGAAGTTGTAATTACAACATGCCAAAACTAACAGATTTCGAACGTAGGTAAATAATTAGAGTGCGTATAGTGGGTTATTCCGCAATTAAAGAAGCCGTGATGTTTAATTTTTCAAGAGGTACTGTATTGAAGATTTATTCTGTACATATGTATATTTGAAATGCGGAAAAACGTAATCTACTTAATCACAGTGCAGACAAAAGTGTGTATTGAGTGATCGTGACACACGATCAGTAAGGAGGATTATGACGAAAAAGAAAAAAACCACAGCTGCAAAAGCTACTACTGGAATGAATGTTATGCTTACAAATTCTATGAGTACAAAAATAATAACAAGGGAGCTCCATGAAGAGGATATTTCTGGTCAAACTGTAATTAAAAAACATTCATTAAGGATAATACCCAAAACAGCAGAAAGGCCTGGACTACAAGGCAGTGGGTGACAGTAATATGGACGGATGAGTCTTCTTTCACATTGTTTACTACTTCTGGCTGAGTTTACGTTTGACGAAGCCCATCCTAAGCCTATTATACAGTCTGCTTGTTGTCAAGAGTGACACGGCGGGAGTTCTGTGAAGCATTGGGCAGCCATATCGTCATTCCTTGTGGGTGCCATGATAACTCTGCAAGAGCCCATTACTGCCAAGAAGGAAATGAACATTTTGGTCAATCCAGTCCATTACATTTTATTTATGATACTTTGTTCCCCAATGATGATGGTGTCGTCCGAGATGACAAAGCTTCTGTTCACACAGCTCACATCGTCCAGGATTGGTTTTCTGAGCACGAGCATGATTTGTCACATTTAATTGGCCACCACAGTCACCAGACATCAATATTATTGAACCTTTGTGGTCTACATTGGAGAGAAAAGTGTGTAGTCGCTATCCACCGCTAATGTCGTTATTTAAATTTTCCACTGTTTTGCAGGAAGCATAATACAGGATTCTCTTAGTAATCATACAAAAACCGCATTTATCCAATCTGAGAAGACTGCAAATTGTTTTGAATGCCAACGGGTTTTCTACACCATATTAGGCGCGAAACATTTTTTCTGGTGTTTCCATACTTTTGTATAATTCCTTTATGTATCAACACAACTTGTTAATATATATATATATATATATATATATATATATATATACATATATAAGTGTGTGTATATTAACGCTTAACAGCGGCGTATATATATTAACATACAGCACGAATAAGTGTTAAATTAAGGTTCAAGGTTACAAAAAACGTTCATCTAGCGCAGAAGCTAAAAAATACGAACTCGAACGAGAAGAGAGTTGCTCTGGACTGTAAATTATTTCCTTCATAACACCTGTCTTGACGTTTAGTTAATTTGCTAAAACGATGGAGGCAAAAGAAGTGCGTAAAAAGCTAAATAATAGTAGAACCTCAAATTTTCATCCATATTACGCAAAAAAAATCGGAGATAGTAGAGGACTCAATTACTCTTCCTAGTTACGCGCATCGCTCAAACAAACTTACAGTTGGAACAGTCTGTGTGAACTATTGGAAATATGCATGTAGCGAAACACTGTATCAATCGGGAATGAGAGCAGCCAGAACGTCAAAAGAGACGAAACATTGTAGTCACAAGACCATATTCATAATGAGAAAAATATTTGCAAGACGTTTTTGGTAGCACGCATTTCAGTTACAATGACTCAAAGGCGTACCACAAGAGCAAGCCGTTCAGGAATTCCTCCCAAACGCAAATCACAACCCAATTCCAAAGCAATTTCCGTGCCAGTTCATCATTCATTGAATTCTGCATTCACGAAATCTGTCGCAAGAAACTGGTGCTGCCATGAGTTGTGATTGCTTGATATGAAGTGTTGCTGTTGCAGCAGTGTTCACTAGTCTCAGTTGCGCATGCTTCAAGTATCTTAACTGTGAAGTCAAGTTTCGATGGTTTGTTGTTCGATGATAGTTTCTTCATTTATTCATTTATTTCAACGTGTATTCATTAGGTTTGAGTTTTACTGAAAAAAAGTTGCATAAAACTTTCACTTTGTTCAGCTAAGAGTTATAGCTTTACTTGCAGCATGGTGTTACTTGTTTCACTTTACCGAGGTTAAACCAAGGGCCAACGTTAGACCATTAGAGATCATCTAGAAAACTAAGAACATAGCTGGAGAGCGATGTAACAATACATCAGCCACACTCACTGAAAGCATGAGAACGAGAAAAAAATTTACAAGCTCATCGTAAAATAAACTCACAAAAAATTTTCAAGAGCACTGCTAAATAGACAGTAAGTATCTCAGAACACTCAAAAACGATCTTCCCAAGAGTTGAAGATGGAGAAGTAAAATTTACTGGAAAACATGCAGAAGTCAAGAAGACAGTACTGCACCCACGCTTCAGCTTCCAGCTACAGAACAGACCAGAAATTCAACTTGACCGTCACCACTATTGATTATGTTACATTTTGCATGACCACTTAGCTCGTAAGATTAGACAATGTGTATTTGGATGTAATCTTTCTTGGAACTTGATTGTTAGATTTTATGCAAATTTTGAAACAATAAACTATAAAATTTAACTCAATGCAAATTTGAAAGATACATGTCAATAGAAGTTATAAAGAATTATCAGACAGAATGAAAATGGAAGTTTCATCATTTCACCGTACGACACGATGGTTTGAACGACAACTTGAAGTTGTTCTGATTATGCTGAAGTTAATTTAAAGCTTGTCCTCATTGATAAGAAGCGAGCCTGGACAAAACATGCTACCTGAACTTAAGCTTCAAGTTGACGTAATGTTGCTTGCTTAATTTTAACGTTTAATGATTTCCATCAAAAGTTTTACTTCATGCATGTAATTTTAATTTTGCCAATAAATGTCCAGGGAGTTAGTGCAACATTATCGAGAATTTTCACGTCAACAAATACAGGGTGGACCAGAAAGGTTGCCCCATTAAAGAACTTTCATAATTCAAAAGTATTTGGGATAGAACATAAAACTTAACGTCAAAACATTTATTAGATTTATGAATTTTAGTAAAGAATAACATTTAAGTGTGGAAAAAAATCTCTGTTACGTGACGCCGGTTTTCGAAACATCACATTTCTAACCTTTTCATAAAATTTTCTGTGACCTTCGTTAATGTGTTGCCGTTAATTTTTCTGAGTTCCTCTTGGATGTTTCTTTTCAATTGAGCGATTATGGCAGGTTTATTAATGTAAACTTTTCCCTTAAGGTATCCCCATTGATAAAAGTCGGGAATGGTTAGGTCCGGGGATCTAGGCGGCCAGTTAACATCGCCATGAAGAGAAATTAACTTTTGCGGAACCAAGTGATTTAAAAGAATTATTGTTTCTTTCACGGTGTGACTCGTGGCGCCATCTTGTTGATGCCAAATGTTTCTCAGATGTCTTGCTTCAAGATGAGGTTCAAGGAAAGTACTGATCATACTTCGATATCTTTCTCCACTGACGGTCACAGCATTACCCATATCGTTTCCGAAAACATATGGCCCAATGATTTCATCAACCATCACATCACACTCGGCAATAACTTTCTGCGAATGCAAAGGCTTTTCAACAAATTTAGGTTGTTGCTGAGACCAGATACGACAATTTTATTTGTTCTCATATCCTGAAGATGAAAATGGGCCTCGTCGCTCATTATTAAATTTTTGACAACAGTGTTATCTCTTATGGTATTCAACATTTCGCGTGAAAATTGCAACCTCGATGCATAGTCTGTATCAGTTAATTGTTGGATTAGTTGCAATTTGTAAGGAAATAATTTAAGATGTTTTCTTAAAATTCTTTTCAGCGATGATCTACTGATGTTCAGTTGTGTTGAACATTTTCTTGTCGAGACTGTGCCATCCACATGAAGGCTTAGCGACACTCTATCAATGTTTATTTCATTTCGAATAGAGTAGTTTCGACCAGGTGGTTTATTGTTAGATAACAAACCAGTTTTTTCAAATGTTCTTATCTATCTTCTCAGTGTTTTGCGATCAGCTTGAAGATTCATTCCAAAAGTAACTGTGAAAGCTCTCCGTGCTCTCACAAAAGACGATCCATTTTCATAAAATTGCTTGACGAAAGTGATCTGTGTTTCTTCAGAATGCATTGTGGACAAATAGGGTCTAATATCCTTGTACATTTAGCCTATATACAGTTGTTTCTCTAGGCTACATAATTAAATGTTATTTTTAAAAATAATAATAAATCTAATAAATGCATTCACAAAGTTTTATGTTCTATCCCAAATATTGTTTGAGTTATAAAAGTTCTCTATGGGGAGTCGTTTCTGGCCCACCCTGTATCTACGATACCTCAGGATTGAAAAATCGTGGTCACTTGAATTCGTTTTTTTAAATCAACTTCATGCAATTCACGACTTAATTTATTTGTAAAAACCTTTCATAAACATTTAATATTGGAATAAATTTACAGTGAGCAACTGAAGTAAGCACAAGGATTAAACTTCAGTCTGGAGAACTTCGATTTCAGTGATAAACTGCCATACTTCATTGCACTATTCTTAAAAATTTGCTCAATTTTGCTACATTTGGTTTGAAATTATTACGCCATTCCTACAATGAAACTCTTTTCTTTAGAACTGAGGAAATATTACCTTTTTAAAAAACCATCGGGTGTGCAAAAGCCAGAGACGTTAACAAAGCAACGAAACTAGAGACTAAACAGCTTTAGTTTCAGCACGACAACGCTCGATGTCCTGTTGAGATCTGGAACTGGAATGTAAGACCTGACAGAGGAGCTGCTACCAGCCAGGCATCTGCGCAAGCGTAGCTCCAGAGACTGAAGAGCATGTGAAACTTCGGAGGCGACAACCTAGGGATAAAGAACGCTCGAATTTCGGTGAAGCACATGTAGACACCCACTTTTTGATGTTGAAATGAAAACCTAATAATAAAGAAAAATGGAATTTTCAGATGACAAAATTATGTTATCCCTATGTCGGCAACATCTATAATTATAAAACAGACATGCTGAGCATTATTAGTCGGAAAGAGTAAGACTGTCACCGTCAAGGAGTAGAAAGTGACCACCCATTCGGCGGGTACTATAGGAAATAAAACGAATCACTTACTCCTATGTAATAAGAACTTTATAGATGTCAACATATATCAGAATATTCTCATTATTTCAATAATTCGATAACCCTGAAAGCAACAATTTCTTACAGTCAAAACTGTTTGACATAAGAAATTTATCTAAGTAAGAAAACAAGAGGAAAAGGCTACTCCATAAAATAGTAGAGAATAGTAGAAAATTGACTTACATGATTAAGAGGAAAACTCAATTTAAGTAGTGCGAATTCAGGGATAGAACGCAAGACAAAGCACTCTCGACGTGAGACAAATTCCCCCTTTAGAGGTTATTTATTGTATGTTTTAACGTACAAGTTAAAATATAAGGTAATTGATTGATTCTGGATAGACCAGTTTAATATGGAATACACGTAAAAAAAGGTGCTTGGAGCACAACAAAACAGAATGAAATAATTTCTACAGAACGATTGAAAATTTAGGCAGATAAAAGTAGGGAAGAAGTAGCACGTCACGTCAATAACCGAAGATGGAGCATCGGAGTAGAGCAGTTGCTTAATTTGAGAGTCACCTCCACATTGTTCAGAATATAGCTCAACAGCTGCGTAGAGAACCAGCAACGAACAGCGTTTCCTGTAGTTGTAAATCCCGACTGCAAGCGTACATACACATGTCTTCGAAAGGTTAAGCTCGGCAAAACAGGACACGAACGGAATCTCTGACCACAACTGCTTTCCTGCATAGCCGTTCAGGTCCAATGACAGATGCAGTTTTCTCTATTTTTATTTTATTTTCAATCGAAGCATAGAAGTTCGGAGGTTGATTTAAATTATCTTATCGAAGGTGTAAATTTTAATAATAATAAACTTGCAAACAGTTGCTCTAAAAATTCGTAGTGGTAGATATTGGTTCCAGATTGTACAAGGAATGCAATTGAAAATTTCTACTAGAAGACATTGCTCATTGCTAATTGAAACAGCTGAACTTGTCAATAAAAACTGGATTTCAACACCTTCTCATACAAGTTACTTATTAATAAACTCTCCTCATAAGAGATAGACGGATTTTCAATGAACGTACTGTAGTTTTCATTTGAGGTCATAAGTCAATAGATATTCTTTCTTCATGTCTTCTAAAGTTTATCTTATGAATTGTTTTTTTCTGACTCGAACGTTTGGAATCTTGCTGATGGTGTGTGAATACTTGAAATGCTTCAGTTTTATAACTAGAAAAAAAGTAGTTAACTTAATGTAAATGTCTGTTGATGTCTGATGCTAATCACCATTATTTTAGAATAAATGCTTTCAGAATTAAGAATTGTAGACATGAAATAATGTTGTATATTTCTGTTCGTTATTAGTACCATCATTATCAATAATATTAACAGCATTTTTTGCATTTTTTTCCAAAATACTCAAAAAGGATTCGATTTTTAATTTTGATTGCGTTAAATTATATTTTCAGTAAAATTGCCCATCACAAGTTCCCTGCTAGCCAGGAAAATTATCGAAAAAAATTATAAAATACAATAAAATAGACAAGAAACAAGTTTGCGCTCAATGCGTAGAGCTGTAAAAGATTCAATAAATGCTGACAAATCTCAATAAACGCAGCTTACTTCTTCTTATTCGACTTTAGTGGCATAAGAATTCGCTGACACTACAGTGCTCATAACTCAACTGTCAAAGAGCTCTGAACACAAAGAACACAAAAGAACTTTGGCACTTGTGTCCTGCTCGCTGCAATGATGCGATTTGGCTTACGAGCTGTTCCGCACCACCGCAGCCTTCGCACCTCACTCACCACAATCTTTCTGATTCTTGCATATTCTTTTGCGTCAATACGCTTATCTTGCTGTCTTTTCAAGTCTGCAGTTTGAAAAAATATTTTCAGGTTTGGACTCTGGAATGAATTTAGCACGATACTTCATGACTGTCCAGTGTAGAAGCTGTTATACTATTAAGCCATATAATAACAGCAAATAAGTGGTAGTTATGCATGCACAAACCGTTCCACATTACGTGCAATGACACCTGCCCTTAATTTGTGGCATAAAAGTTATAGGAATATACCTGAGCTATTGAAACTGCTGGTAGTAATTTTTTAACCCCGTGATCATTGTAATTATAAACTTGAAATTTACGACGCATTTTGTTAATCGGTAACTTTCTGTATTTGCTACAGTTTACTTATCACCGGATCGTTATAATACTGTCATACTAAATAGAGATAATAATTTTCTAAGGACAATTCAATGGTGCATATCAAACCAAGTCTAAAATTACGTACTATCAGTATTTCTCTTACTGGTGTCATCAACGAATCTGCGAATCACTTTTTATGTATGCTCATAACCCTAACTTGAACAAAGATCAGAGTATTGTCAAATATATCTATGCATTGCTCCAACCTACTGACGGTTCTGCATGTGGATGTGTGCGTGGGGCAGGAGGTATGCGATAAAATGGTTTCATGAACGTAAGAAATTAGGTTTCAGGTTATAGAGACAAATAATTGTTTTTGTTTTAATGCCTGTACATTTTAAGCTTGATTTCCATTTAATTTTTGCACTGGAGATGAAATTTCTGAATTCCAAAAACGTATGATATTGAAGATGTTCTCTTTTCTCTTCTAATCACCAGCTTGGTCGACTATCACCAGCTTGGTCGACTGGTGAGCGAATCTGCTTTCGAGCGGGAAGACCCGGGTTCGAATCCCGCTGCCGACATGGTTGACGCGGCTAGAAATACGGCTTGGGACTTGGGTAAACAATCGAATAATTATCGAAGTAATTATCCGACCCAAGAATGGGCCAGAAGGTTCGTTCCTATAGCCTCATTCCATTCTATTCTACGTTAGTTCTGTTATCTATCAGGTCATCCTTATATGTTCTGTCCGAATTTTCATTCATGAGGCACCTACTTTCAAGTTTAGGAACTTTTCCATGTTTTTGAAGATGACGATGAACAGTTGTATGGTTTGAACTGAGAACCACTGCCAATTCTTCAGCTGATAAAGCAGGATTTTTTCAAGGGCTGCTTCAAGAAGCTTTTCATTAAACTCTATTGGACAGGGTGAAATCTCCAACTCTGAATTTTGCAAACCGTCTTCTGCAAGTTCTTTCATTCACTCATTCCTCTCCATAGACTGATTGAATGTTTCTAGCCGCTTTGGCTGCCGAGTTTCCTTTCTTGAACTCATAAAGCATTATGTACCTCAAATGATTCTTGTGTATGTACTTTCATGTTAGCAGGGTTTTAGTCAAACAAAATTTAATTTTATTGTTCTCTGAAATAAAATTCAATCGGTTTAAATGCATTTAAACATAAAAACAATGTTCAGCTCCATTAGACATCATAAAATACTCATCAAATTTCGTTCAATTTACAAAAAGGTAAAATTCGGACAGAATTTATGGAATGGCCTGATATGAACTCGTCTACCTCTAACCCTGTCAGTTTCCTTGTTTATCCTCCCATTTGCGACTGATGATTACGAGTAGTTTAATTTTTAAGTTGTTGCCGTACAAAATGATGAGCTGTATATATAATTATGCCATTGATGGATGGTATATTGATACTGGCATATTTTGCCATGAAGTACGTTCTCTTTACTCCCCCATCTACAGTCATATCGATGAAAGCAGTTCTACCATTGCTCTAGCAATAAAATAGTGCAAAGAAAATTTATCGAATGGAGAAGAATTGTCCTTTACCTCACTTCTCCAGACAATTAAATTAAAAAAATAGACGAGAAGGTGACGCTGTCGAAGCTCGTGTTAAAGAGGACCGATAAACTTACACCTTTGTATTGACTTTTCTGTGTAGGATCTCTGGAAATTATCTTACACCTCCAAGTGTCATATTTGTAGTGCAATTCGAGTTCTGCCAACGTAGTCTGGTGGTTAGTAATTAGTGTTTATTTTTTGCCAGGTCTCTGGTTTCGAAGATTTTCTCCAACATGTGACCCTCAAATTTTCTCTGCGTGTGAAGCAAGGACTAGGAATATTGACTGACAGACTTGACATAAATTGACTCTTTCCTTAAACTCCCAGATCGTCACATTGTGTTCCTACGAGCGTCTACCTTGAGTCACTAGATGGACGAACACTGTCGCTGGAAGCATGATTACTAATCTTAAGATGTTAGAGTTAAGAATTTAAAAACATATATATATATGTATATATATATATATATAAATGTATATATATATATATATATAAAATATATATATATATATATATATATATATATATATATATATATATATATATATATATATATATTTTAGAGAATTTCTGAAAAGTATGCAAAAAAGAAAGAAAGGAGAAACATTATTTCATTGAGGTAAATATGATATATACATATATATCTATTTACATCTTATCTATCAAAACCTAACCTAAGTGGTACACATACGTACCACTTCGGAGTCAAGGTGTTAAAGCTGCAAAATTATTAAAAATCAGTTCACTGTTGCAAATGTGAGTAGAGTCTAAACTGTCTGGAGCGATATAACTTGACTCGTGTCATAAAACTGAAAAAATTATTTTCAGGATTATAGATGCATTGAGTAGATGCAGACAAAAGAATGAGACAGCTGATCCAGCATTACATCTGTACGACCACTTACTTCCCTACTTTTTGCTATTATCTGTACTAATTTACGCGTCGACAACCGCCTTAAATCCCTGCTGCACAGTGTACA
The DNA here is from genome assembly GCA_006783055.1 of Trinorchestia longiramus. Lineage (NCBI taxonomy): Eukaryota > Metazoa > Arthropoda > Malacostraca > Amphipoda > Talitridae > Trinorchestia > Trinorchestia longiramus. The sequence goes on from VCRD01000927.1 coordinate 83,561, forward strand.
TCTATTTTCATAAACGATTTTGCGTATCGAGTGATATATATACATGTATATATATATATATATATATATATATATATATATATATATATATATATATATATATATATATATATATATATATATATATATATATACAACATCGCATCGACAACCGCCTTAAATCCCTACTGCACAGTGTACATCTATTTTCATAAACGATTTTGCGTATCGATGTACAGTGTGCAGTAGGGATTTAACCCTCTACCGCCGTATGGCACTCACGGGGAACATCAGAAAAAATGCTAATTATGTTAAAATTATATTATATGTGAGCAATATGAGGTTGCTACTAGGTTTAAACGCTTCGGCATGTTACAGCGTTGTTCTTTTGGCTGCCTGGCTCTCAGCATGCTTCATTGCATCAGTGTACAGACGGTCTTTGTGAGCTTAAACGTAGAAACTAGAAAAATAAATTCGTCGGTAAAGGGTTAAGGCGGTTGTCGATGCGTAAATTAGTACAGATAATAGCAAAAAGTAGGGAAGTAAGTGGTCGTACAGATGTAATGCTGGATCAGCTGTCTCATTCTTTTGTCTGCATCTACTCAATGCATCTATAATCCTGAAAATAATTTTTTCAGTTTTATGACACGAGTCAAGTTATATCGCTCCAGACAGTTTGGACTCTACTCACATTTGCAACAGTGAACTGATTTTTAATGATTTTGCAGCTTTAACTCGTTGACTCCGAAGTGGTACGTATGTGTACCACTTAGGTTAGGTTCTGTATTTTTTTCAGATCCTTCTAGTGACTATGCGTACAAAGTGAAGTTTTACACCAATCAGGCAATCGGAGGCACCGTGTTAATTCTTTGAATGCTTATACTAATGTTTAGTTTCTATTTTTATTTAAAATTTTGATTACGAAGGAATAATCACCCGTTGTTTGTTTCAGCTGATAATCAAATGTATTCCAAAACGTTCGTATAAATATCATGAATTTATTCTTTATTTTAATTCCTTAATTTACCTTCATACTCACCAAATAAAAATGGTCGAAAACTGAGAATTTGATTAGCGATGCACCCCGATTTCACCCCAGTTCTTGTATCACCAAGTCCCACAAGCTGTGGGCCCAGCTTTCATTACTCCATCTGGAGAACTGAAATAATTTGCTGGTGCTTCATTAAGTACACTCACAAGTATTATAGCTTCGTCAAAGCACTAGACCAAGTTTGGTAACTTCCTGACTCATGTTCGAGCATCTTCTGCTGTCTTAATAAACTCCAAAGTTTGTTCGGGAACGCATGTCGACTAGATTTTTTTCACATTTTTTGGTCAAAATGAGCATGAATTCCCATGTGCAGGCTTTTTCTTGACGACCAACATTTTGGTCACCTTGAAGGACTGAGACAACGAGTTAAGCTGCCTATGTTATCCGTAATGATTATGATGCCGTAATTTGGACACATAAGTCATTATCCTAACAACGCACTATACGTGCGCGCAAGTAAACGACTCCCATTAATTTTTAAAAACTCGTACAGTACTACTATGCACTACCGTGTCTAAATTCCTCAGCCAAAAATTTAGCACCTTGGGCTTTTGAAAGAGGTCATATTTATTACAGGTTTGAAGAAAAATGGGTTAGGGATTGATAACTTAGCACCCATTTTGTAGTTGGCTTAGCCTGATACAAGCTTAGTTTAATTTTACTCTTACAAGGACATTGAACCGCATCATGGCAATATCTCTTCACGTTTACTGAAACTTATGAAAATGTGACACTGGTTTTTAAGTGGAAACGTCTGTCAGAAAATCTGTTAAACTACCAGCTTAGCATTATCGCTTAGTTTTCCATACAGTTAGCTGTAGATTCTCACAATTTTAACTAAAAAGAAATTTAGAGCGTGAAATATTCTGGATTTTCTGTAAATATGATAGTTTTTTGTTGTCATTTCTCGTTGGTGCATTAACGTCTCGTCAGCTATTCTGAACCGAAATTTTCAAAGCGATTGAGGTATTTGAAGGCTTCTATTTGGTGTCCTAGCACTTTTCTTTATTGACAAAAATAGTTGTGGAAAACACCAGTAGTTTGCATGGTCATAGAATGTTGGAATATTTCCTGTATTTGTTTTACGCTGAACTCTCTCCAGTTTGTTGACATCTCGTTGTCCGCTAGGAAACGAGATTTGTACCGCATATGCCAGATGTGATCACACTAGCACTTTATAGAGGAATACTACAGGGTGTCTCAAAAAAATGTACTCACCTTTTAACCGTTGCTAACATGCTGTCTTCTTTGTGTTGCAGGTGTGAGGTTCAAACCTTTGCGAACATGATTCTTTAATCACATTTAATCATGTTCGCAGAAGTTCGAACCTCACACCTGCAACACAAAGAAGACAGCATGTTAGCAACGGTTAAAGGGTGAGTACATTTTTTTGAGACACCCTGTATTATGTTCATTGCTTTCATTTGAAGTTTCTTTTTTCAAAACTGAGCAATTTGCTCCCAATTTTTCCTGGTTGTTAAATTTGCTTTACTACTATAGGGTTTTGCTCATTGCATGATGGAAGAGCTGGTTTTTAGTACCAGTCTGAATTGCTGAATATTTTTTAACGCTGAAGCTCATTTGCTAGCCTTCAGCCTATTGCTGTAGTTGGTTGACGTCTGTCTGGATAGTTACTCTGTCTTGCTAAGTGAACACTCAGTGGCAGAGTTTCATTTTTACTGAACTCGCGCTGATTTTACTGATGATTCAGAGGCCATTTTCATTGATATAAATAGTGATGAAGACCAGGCCTAAATACATCTGGCGAGATTAAGTGTGTCCAGTCATTAAATTAATCACGAAAATTCACTCGTTGAGTGCAACCTGTGTGCCAGTTTTATATGCATCGACAATAGTTACCTGATATGATATGGACTTCTTTATAAGCCTTTTGTGAGAAACTTTATCGAAGACTTTGAAAGTTGAGGTATGCAAATGAGATTTATAGTCTTCGTACCGTCGTAAATCTATTGAGTGTCGTGAGACAAGTATGTTACCACCCCTCCCCCCGAACTCGTGTTGGGTATCTTTATTTAAATTTTAAACTTGCAGGTGCCTTCCAGTATTATTTTCAATGTTTCACTATTGAGCGACATCAGATTAATTTGAAGATAGTCATTGTGAGCATGTAGACTCCCTGTTTTAAAGTAGGAGTGACATTTGCGTCTTCCCAATCATGTGGGACAACTCGTTTCGAGCAATCAATTGTAGTTGTTCACCAATGACATTTTCATATGATGGATAAAGAAAGTCATATTGCTCCAATAATAATAGTAATACTAATAATTGTAATAATTTACATAGTACTTTTTATCACAACATGATCCCGTGTGCTTAGTTGTCACGAGCGGCAAAATCAAAATTGCTCCTCGTAAAACGTCAACTGCTTGACAGCTTCCATCTCACAGTCTCTGTTCGGAACATGGCTGTGTGATTGCACCCTCTTAAAGTTTTGTGTCAGCTTCCTCGTGTAAAGAACGTCTACCTTACGATTACGGAGTAGTTCTTGCTCCTTTATGAGAACATAAGAAATGAGTGCACATTTTTCTTGGTGTCTATGCGTTCACGGAACTTTATGTTTCATGCTCCCTGCGTCGCCATTGCGACCACTTTTTCAACTAGAACAGGTCATGCTCATTAGCTTTGGGGAATGATTTAGAAGAGCATTGGACTGCAATAGTAATTTAGGATTATGAGTTTTATTCCAAAAAATAGACACTTTGCTGCTTATGGGGAAACATCTAAAAGAGCGCCACGTGAAGCATCCATGTTTGTAAATTTCGTGATGGAGTTCGTTGATCTTTATGTGACTCCACTATGTACTGAAAAAAAATCAGTGCGGTTTATCTTGCAAAGCTTTTACGAGAACTAAATTTCTTTGCCATTTTTCAGAGAAATGTACAAGCGCCATATTGGAAATTGGTACAAATAGTTCATACTATAAAAACTTTCAACCAACCGAGATGCAGGAAAACTTTAAAAAACAGAGTCAAGGTTCCTGGCATCCCACGCAATGACGCTGGACAGTGAGGCCACTGCTGGTAGAATGTTGATCAGTGGCGCCCAATGCTCAAGTGCGGGCATTAAATTTGACCCTTCGTTTATCATCATATATGTACGGCACACAGTAGACTTTATATACGCTTAGTGTAAATGCACATTCTCTATAATCAAAACTTAATTGCATTTTTAAGGAAATTTGTTTGTTAGTAATTTTTTTAGGCATTTTTTAGTGTTTGTATGTCGTGAGACAAGTATGTCTCACGACATATATATATATATATATATATATATATATATATATATATATATATATATATATATATATATATATATATATATATATATATTCCGTTGGGAAAGCCACGGTTTAGATTTAACTAATTGAAAATTATTATAATGACGAATGTCCTAAAGATTTGCGACAAATTATTGTGTTTCAAATGAATGTTTTTCATGAATACATGCAGAACTTCCGTTCTGTATTTTATCTACCGATAACATTGCCTAGATAGTACACATGGAAATTCTAAGGTTTGTAGTGATAAAATTATGTGTAGCCTTTTTCATCTTTTCAGATGGTCTTACAATAACAAGCTGTACTGTTCTGTGATCTGTTTTTGATAAAACTAAAGATCTATGAAATGAAATAAAATTTTCAGTTTTACCTGTTGTACTATAAAAACCTGAATATTTTTCATTAATATATACATAACTTCCATTCCGTATCTTATCTACCAATTGCACGGCCATGTAAGAGGAAAAATGTAATAACGGAAAAATGGCGTATTTATAGTATTCCGGCGCTTTTGCTATCGACAATACAATGTTTATAATGCACGTATATCCATTCTGATTTCAGTTCAACAACTTTTTTTCAGTAATAGATAGGAAGTAATGAAACGGACACACACAGAGAGGAATATTCACTGTCTTTTATGAGTGGATGGCTGGTAAACAATATGTGCTAAAAATCTAATCATTTATAATATATTTCAACGAGTACATACATACAGGAAAAACATTAGCTCACGATAATCATCAATCAAGTTAGATTAGCAAGTAAAAGTGTCATATAAAAGAAAATACCTGCGCTACAGCGAGTGTTCGTGCTCCTAGTTACACCCCAAGATGTGTTCTGTGCTCCCCCCGTCCATGGCGGCAAGAATTGACTTTGTCTGTTTCGAAATCGCAGGGCGCGAGCAAAAGATTTGCTCGGTCGATCGGATCCGGTGATGGCTGATCCGGCTTATAAGACCTGGATCAGGGCTGTGGAATATAAAGCAGCTTCTCCGCTTCCCTTAGCAATGCCTTCTTCTCAAGTATTTATCCGGCAAAGAAATCCCTGATATTTTTTGATAATACTTTAACTCCATAAGTTCACAATTATATTTTCCCGTTGAATTTCAGGTAACATGCATCCCTATATTATCATTGTTACTATTATTGTCATTTTTCACGTTATTACCACTAATTACATATATTCCAGAATGACAGCTTATGTTGCATAATTATTGGTCTACGCACTACACAGCTCACGCTTCAGGACACGTAATGAGGACGACTTGATAATCGGTTTCAAAAATGTAAACGCGTCCTGGTTGTATTGTCAACCGGTCAACTTTTTTGTGGTTGTTTTGTTAGATCGGGACAGGGAAGGCTGGCTAGGTTATGTCAAGTAAAGTTAAATCATGTTATTTCGGATTATTTTGCCTGTGAAAATATTTGGTTAGTTACGAAAAAGACTTAAGAACGATTAAAAGTTTGAGAGTTTTGCAAAAAGTTTTATATTTTTTCGTTTCTCGATCAGTTCGGCCTCGAGGGAACTGCAAGATGAAACTTCTGCGTGTGTACAGTACGAGACTCAGGCTCCGCCTCTCACAGCACAGTACGAGACCCAGTTTCCGTCCGCACAGCACAGCACGAGACCCAGGTTCCGTCAGCACAGCACAACAAAGCACGAGACGCGGGCTCCGTCTCGCACAGCACAGCGCGAGACGCGGGCTCCGTCTCGCACAGCACAGCACGATCGAGACGCGGGCTCCGTCTCGCACAGCACAGCACGAGAGGCAGACTCCGTCTCTTCTCTCAAGGCTCACCGTTTCTGAAACTTTTAATTACTTTCTGAGCCTCTTCAGCAACACAAAGCAGAATCTTTCAAAAAACTTAGAGCGCCGTACAGCAGGGCGGAAAAAAACAGACAAGATCGTCTCTATAAAAGAAAGGCTTTGATAGACCGAAGCCTGGTCATGAGAGAAATTTACTGACCCTCCTTCTAGTGCTCCACAAAAACTTAGTTCGATCTATCAAAGTGATGTAGCAAATCTAGCATAAAAGGCTTTTGAAATAAGATTTATGAATTTATAAGGTCGAAGTTACTGAAAATTTTCCTTATATTTAAGTATTTAAACTATTGACTGTCAACGTCTTGTTTTTGGGCACATTTTTGTACAACTTATTCCATTATAATACTATATAACACATTTTTATTTAATTAATATGACTACAATAACATAAAATGCATTTATATACATCTTATATAACTATAGCGGCAAATAAAATATTTTCATATAACTTGTATGACTAGAATGACATAAGACATTTTATTTACTGTTACTAAAGTGGGATGGTTATTTTCGCTCACAAGTTTCACTGCAATTATTTCCAAGTTCACACAGCGTAGTTCTGAGGGTTGGACAAGATGGAAATGATCTGTATTTTCCAGAGCCACTTCATGGTTTAATTTTGGCCCTTCATGGGTTAAGACAAACTATCCCTGCTGCCTTGTGACGTACTGACCCTTCTGCCTTGTGACGTACTGACTCAGCTGCCTTGTGACGTACTGACCCTTCTGCCTTGTGACGTACTGACTCAGCTGCCTTGTGACGTACTGACCCTTCTGCCTTGTGACGTACTGACTCAGCTGCCTTGTGACGTACTGACCCTGCTGCCTTGTGACGTACTGACCCAGCTGCCTTGTGACGTAGAGCAAAGTAAGATAGCTGACACTGAGCTATAGATGAGCCATCAGTTTATTCATGGTGCCCAACTTCATTCTAATTTCATATCAGTCTTTTCCGAAGAACTAATGAAAAAAAGAATACTAACATGGCCAACAATTAAACTTTGTTCATCGGCACAACGCTGAGAAATTCATCTCGCAGTAACATGTGATTATATTCATACTAACAGCCTCGACATCGTGCACGTACTTGTAGCAGCAGCGGGATCCACTTACAGCCTCATTATTGTGTTCATACTCCCAGAATCGGTCAAAAATTCCATAATTAATATTTTAATTCCTCTGATATTTCTGCAGGCGTGACATTTACAAATTAAAATGAATATACTAAAATTGAGTTTGATACCTACGAATTTCAGTGACTGTTTGTTTAAAATTTTATGTTAGTTTGTTTAATTTAGTTTTTCGTTATTTGTATGCAGAAATGCTGTCTAAAAACTAGCTGGTTGCAGACGCTTGTTTACGCCGGTGGCATTATTAATTAAAATAACTTTGTGGAGACTGCCTATGAAATTTTCAGTTACATTAAAAATACAGGAGAAAAATGAGATTACAAAACACAGACAAAAGAGGCCTCCAAACTACATAAGGTCTCTCGATGACAAACCATGTGGGAAAATTATTATAGTTTTGCTGCGCTTTAATTTCAGCTTTTGTACACAGAACCTCAATAAATGTCTTTCGTTTGAAATTTTTCATAAAGTTGGGGAATATCGCTAAGTGTATGACCGACTTCGGAATCTGCTAAGTTTTTACGAGTCAAGATTTGCTATGAGATTTTCAAGAAGGGATAGAGGGAGCTGACTTCAACCTCTTCACCGTCGAATACTGGCTTTCTTGTCAAATTTTCTTCAATTAATAACCTTCACTTTTTCAAAAATTGCAATCAAATCGAAAATAACACTCATTCAGAACACGGAAGATTTTTTGAGAAAACTTTAGCCTACAGTAAGCTAAACTTAATAAATCGTATTTGTGGTCTAACACAAATTACAATTTGCAATCAAGTCCCTGATGTGAAATTTGAAATTTGAGTTCGCGACGATGAATCCGTTGTTGGTTTCTCACTAGCGCCAGTTATAAGGGGTTTTAAAAATTGTCCTTTCTTATTCTAATAATTACTGCGATTGTTATGTTTATTTATATTTAGTAATACTAGGTGTGTTTTGAAAGTAAGTACCGTTTTGAAATAAAAGTAGACTTTTCTGAACAATTTCATTTTACATGAAAGCCCGTACTTTAATCTACTTTCCTACATAATTCACACCAATATGAATACAATTATCGTATCGTACAACTAGCTTTTGAATACCATCCTCGTAAAAATCTGCCATCTGATTAGATAAATATGGCAACAATTGCATAAAGCCCACTTCTTGAAACTTAAGAAAACTCATCCCATAACGTCGAAATCGTAAAGCGTCTGTTCTCTCTTTTCTTTTTTCATCAACTCTCTGCTTGAAATCGTTAGTAATGACTGAAGGTCGGCTGCTGCATTCCTCAACATGTACATTCATACGGCAAGCTTTAAAAACTCTCGTACATTTCCATACCATCCCATTGCTCATAAGGTTTTCTCCGCACACTTCATTGTTCTGACGATAAATTTCAGCCGCTTTCATACTTTTATCACTAAGAAAATAAACCACAGCGAGTATTTCACAGTCGGTGGATTCTCAATTGGAGGAAGCACTTCAAATATTGAAAAAACTATACAAGCCAAATGACTCTGTCTTGGAGTCTGTGGCTTACCAAAAGAATGTGGTACGCAGCACGCCCGCGCCAAATGCAAACAGCGGCGCTGCAGCAGAGAAATTTCAAACGGTACTTGCTTTAAAAACGCGTCCCGTAGATAGCTACAATTACGTAACGTTTTACCTCACATTGAAATAAATTCTATGCCCCAGCAGTTTTTGATAATTCATATATTCACCAAAAGTTTGAGCCCATGTTAATATCGTAATTAATGAGATTGTGTAAAACTAAATGTGTTTAAAAAGAATAAAACATCCCTGACCATGTCCTGCAGGCAAGAGTAAGTGGTATGTCAAAAGTTCGAACTGTCAGCCTCACTGAGTTTTCAAAAGAACTTTAGAAGAAGTCACTTCAATTAGACCCAGCTTAGCACGATATGGAACAGCGATTTTTGCTACCGGGCGTTAGTTAAAATGCCACATGTTTCCGTGGCGAAGCGGTGGTGTGTTTGATACTACTCATATCAAAATTTCCCTTTCAAAGTCCTGTTTTAATTTTCCAAAAGTTCTTTGTATTAGTTTTCAAGACATGGAATAACTTTGTGCGTGACTTCCTGAAGCTGCGTCTTAAAGCACTGCGCAATTATTTGATGTCATCGTAATATCAGGGAACACAGAATGGAGAGTGGACTTAATATTAACATAGTTAATAAAAATAAGCTCAAAGAATTACATTTTTAATCCTATATCTCGGATACTGAGTGTCAATATATGTTTTGGCCCATTGATGTTGCTCCATATCTGTCCCTAATACCGAGGACTGTGAGTCAGATATATAATAGTAAATAAAATTATACCTGCATGTGGTATGAAAAATTTGATATTACCTGCAGCCCGAGTCGTTTTAAAACGAGTTCTAGCTCGGCTTTCAATCTGTAATGAAGTTAGTCACAAATGTACAGTAACTTCAAAGTAACTCTTGTTCCGGCAGTGAGACTGCAGTCCCAAACTTGAGATGATTTGCTCGATGCTGACTGACTCGTGGTTCATTCCCCTTCACTCGATCTTTTAGTTTATAGTTTTTTTTACAAAACAAACCCTCCAACTGCTCGTGTACAAGCCTTAACATGCCGTTCATAGTATGCAAAGTTTAGTTCTGACAAATTTTGTATATCGTGGCAAGGAATCAAGTTCTTGAATCATTACGAGTCCTTAAATTCTGTGTTAGAGAACACCATCATATTGCTTCCATGTGACCAGAAATACATTTTAACTTCCTCAGTTCTGTTTAAAAATACTCTCTAATTGTTCTGTCTGCTGGCTTGATGGCTAAGTGTTGTAATCATTCAAACTGGGCAAACCTTGATATTTATTAAACTAACACGTGCTCTGCTATAAGCCGCCGTGTTCATTTTGGGTCCATTGTGTGCCCTACAGTAACGGTGAACATTCTTCAGATTTTCAAACTTGTCGCGTGGTGCATGCCTAGCCACACTGTCAGCTTTTGTTTCCTGCCACGCAACGCTGTCGGGTAAAAAGCCTAATCGAAGACACGATGTTGTCATCAGCTTTTGCTAGCTGATACTGAATGAAAAGCTCCATCCATCTCAGGTGCATTGGTTTGGAATAAACTACCTACGCATGTGTAGGAAAACCATACACTGAAGAATTTTAAAACCAACGTGACGCATCATTTTCGAATGTCAAAGTAGTAAAAAAATGCAGAAAGCTTATTAAATTACTATGCTTGGTTGAACAAGATTAAAAAAACAACTTGGTAAGGGAACAAACTACATATAAGTGTCTACCATGTGTTGGTGTCCGACAATTTTAGTGCAAACTGAAGAGAAGTGAATAATATTCAAATGAAATAAAACTGAAATGTCAAACTTGTGCTACTATTCTGCAGCTTTAGTGCTAAGTCAATATACTTACATTTATCAAAAAACGGTGCGTTTTTTAATTTCAAAACAAGGATTCCTGTCTACACAATATTCAAAGAAACGATTCCTACTGTTTTTGTGTTAGATCCTAAATTGAAAAATACTTGGCAAACCTATCACAGCCTTTGAGCAAAAAATTCTGACGGAGAAGAACAAATGAAACCTGTGCAATTTCAATGTTTAATAAATGAGTGCCTTGATGTTTTTCTGCAATTAAACAATGTTATACTCGCTTTATCTCTTTTTTATTTTTTCGCATACTATGCTTGTGACGGCATTTATCGTGCTAGCTCTATTCTCGCCTGAATTTATTTAATTTAAATAAAAAATTCTCTGTTATTTCTTACTAACATATTTATATTTCCTATTCTTAAATATATTTTAATAATAAACATGTAAAGACTCCGCTTTTGATGTACAGCAATTTCACTTTGCCTCTATTGATATTTCAATCATAGGAACTCATGACGTATAAAAGTTTCCTGTCTCATTTATCGGCACTCTTAGATAAACAATCTCAGATTTTCTTGAACGAAATGTAATTCTCAATTAATTACAGTAAAGATTTAAATTTCATCGATCGGAAATTGATGGGAAACAAACTGTAGCAGCCACCGTAGTCGAGTGGTCTGCGGCCCGTGTTCTGTATCGGGTCTCTGCTTGTGCAGAAAGACTTCTGCGGGTTCGAAACCCGGCCATGAATACGAGCTGTTTCTCGTTTCACGCCGTGAGCTCGCACTTATCGGTAAGCCCTCAACTCCCCGCCCATGGACACATCCCAGGATCGTCGCATGGAGCTCACCATCATCCTTACTCTAAAAATGTTAACCTTAAGAATTTAAAAACCAATGTACTAAATGTCTATGTACTGTGTACTTGATTGGAAATAAAGATTGTTTGTTTGTTTTTTGTTTGTTTGTATTTTAATTTGTGTTTGTTTATAGGTTTATTCCTTCTTCTTCTAAAGCTTTCAGTTACTTTACTTTATTTGCTACTTTAGATAGGAAGAAATAATAAAGTTTGTGTGTCAATGTTTGTTAATACTTTGTTACTATAAGTGCATGCGAGACCTTCGAACTTTAGTTTACTAAAACTCTAATTATCGAAATCGAAATCTTAATAATTTGTAGCATATTTTAACTTTTTGCAACGTCCAATTTTAATGATGTTTTCAGTTTTCTGTAGTAAGGATTAAATTTTATAGATCATTAGGACATCACACTAAGACTGAGCAATCGACCAGTAACTCAAAAATACAACTTTAAAGTTTCACTCTAACTTGTATTTTCAAAATTTCGAGATCTTAGCTTTGCTGCTGATACCTCATATTAAAACATTGTGCTGTATGCAAATTCTTCCAGAGTTAACGCTTTGATGTGGCTTTATGATGTACTTCTTAATTTTTAATTAATCTGTGTCTGGATAAAATAATCATTCATCACCTACAATGCATAGAATGGCTACCACGTAAGAATTTTTAACAGCGTTACCACTGTTTAATCTCAGCTGTATTTAATTTTTTATCTTGGTGTTATCCCGCAGCTCTTGCGCCAACTTTAGTAAATATCTTTCAAATTATAAGATGATGTGCATACTTAGATCTTTCTATCTACAGTAGCTCTACTCTGACAACCGATATATCACTCATTTTAATTCATGATATGTTTAAATTCCCTTCTCAAATATCGACTTTTTCTGATATGTAACTCCTGATATTAATAATACTGAGAAGTTCTCCCAAATATTTCATCCTTTTAATAGTCATTCTACTATTTCAAAATCTTTTTCAAAGAAGAAGTGTAAGCAAATCTACTGTCAGAAAAACGGTTGGAAAATTTTTTACCCATAGAACAGTACTCAAAACAAACAAGGGGAATTCCGGAAGACGTTTAACAAGAAGAATACCAGAAAATATCGAAAGTTTTAATTCCATTTTTAGGTTTCACTTCATAGCGTAATCTTAAAATGCATGTGTCAATGTTAGTAAATGTTTTGTTGCAAAAATAAAATGTAAAACCCCAAAACTTTGGTCGACTACAGTTCTTATTATATCGATTTCTAAATCTATATAATTTGCGACATGTTTTAACATTTTGCTCTCATTTTTTAGTCTTTCTCTGGGGAGTAAGATCCAATTTTATTAAACGCAATGAAGTTTTATTTTATCTGTAATAATAATTGAATTTCATGCGGCATACCAGTACATTAATACTTACAACTTAGAATTTCACTTTAACTCCTATTTTCAAATTCAAAATTTTAGTCTTACTACTAGGACCTCAAGCTATTACGTTGTGCTGTATGCGAATTCTTCACAAGTTAACCCTCTGTTGCAGTTTAAGATTTAGCTTGTAATTTGGAATTTTAAGTTATGCCTAGACGGAATAATCGTTTGCATAGCTGTATTTACCAGTCAGCTTTTGGTTCGTGCCACGCCACGCTACCAACATTCAATAAAACGAGCGGCATGGCTCGAGCGGCCTGCAGAGTCAGCAAGGCTGTCACCCACCAAGCCATTGCAATGCGTTCAGCATTTCTTGACCGAGCTGAGACTTGAAAACATTCTCACTGATTCAAAAAAATTGATGCTGTCTACGACTTTATTTACATCGCTTGTTCTTAACCTCAATTGAGGTAATTGCGTTCAAATTCTGTAGTCTTGGATAATGTCACATATATCAGATTTTCATTGATTACTCCATAAGATTATAAATCGAAATATGTTTAGTGTACATCTAAATTAATTTCTTATGATGGAAATATCATGCCCTACTGAGCATTCGAGAGAGGTAAAGTTTTGTAGTTGCTTTCCAATTTTCTTAATCATAGAATTGTCAATGAAGTTTTTGTCTCTAATTTGCAAATCGCTGACGCTACTTCTGTACCATAGAATCCTTAATCTCATTCAAGTACTCTACTAGAATATAATTTCACGTAAGATAAGGTGGTAGAATTTTTCGCTCATGAAAATTTACAAGCTCATCCAAAATGAAATGTGTTCATGCGGGTTTAAAGAGCACTGACGGTTCAAAAGACACGACAAAAACAACATCAGTCGTATTCCACATGTGCGTGGCTCTCATGATCCTTCCAGTCTAGAAAATTCAAAGATGCTCATCCTGCTCAGTACAGGAGAACTTCCGTTTGCTTCATTTATTCCTTGTTTTTCTTAGAAGGTCTGGAGATTTTCGGGGAGTTAAGCTGCTCGGTGAAATTGCAAGGTTCCCCGCGCAATTTCCTAATTAGCGTTGACTGATAGGAATTTAATTTTAGAGGTGCGCCTCGCCAACACTCCCTGATTGCCTCAAGAAGGTCTTTCTAGTAATTAATGAATTGAACAGCATTCAGGCATTGTTTGTAAGCCTCCATTGATCTGTGACACTAATGAAGCTCTCGCATAATCCTTCTCGTAAACTTTTTACGAGTTACAGTAAGTAGAAATTCCGCTTCCCCTGTCAACTTCAATTTTCCTTCTAAAATGCAGTAATAATATACAAGAGCATAAAGGAATGAGTGAGTGATTGAACGAATGATATTTAGTTAAGTTCATATCATTTAAAAAATAGAATTTTGGAACAGCAGTACTAATTTAGGGCAGCTATAACCAACAGGCCCAAATTTTTCCTTTTTTTCAAATACATATCATTGCATAATAATGATGGTAGAAACTTGAGCGGGATCTCATTTTTACTGCCATTTATTGTACCTGTATCAGATAAAACCATTTTGTATTCATAGATATAGTTTACGAAAAGGTAATCGAGAAGTGAGGATGATTTTTTTTGTGATTGCGCGAGGGTAATTTTAAAAGCGCTAAAAAAGAACTATTTACTATTTATTAAAATCGCAGTAAAAATGCATCATTGATACGCCATTTCTACTTATTAGACCGGTTTTAATTTAATTTCACTTTACAAATGCACAAATTAAATTCTTTACCATCGACACTTAACAATGCAATTGACAAAAAAGAGCGAATATTCTAGGTCATAACTTTCAATGATATCAAAAATACCACTGAAGTCGTTCAACTATTTCAAAATCTTTTTCAAGGAAGAAGTGAAATCAAACCTACTGTGAGAAAAACTGTTGCAGAATTTTGTACACATGGAACAACACTTAGACGGAAGACGTTCTACAAGAAAAATACCAGAAAATATCGAAATGATGAGCAGCTAAATTGAAAAGAATGAAAACTTTTCAAATCGACGACACGGAACGAATTCGTTTCGGTCAACAGTTCGTAGAATTATTGAGAGAGATTTAGTTTATTTTCTTCACGAAGAAAGGATTCGTCAGCAATAGCCAGAAAATGATCTCGAAAGAAAAACGTTTTGTGGATAGTTTATGGAGAGGCATAAAAGATTTGTTGAAACCGTCGTTGTATCAGACGAGGTGGCTTTCCAAATGAATGGTGTTGTTAATCGTCAAAGTAATCCCACTATCTAATCTAATACTAAGAATGACCGTCGTGTGTTTATATATTTATTTATTTATTTATATACTGCGTGTCACACTCTTAAGAATAGATAGGAAGAAATTAGCACTGGTGATCTTGGTTTCAGTTCACTGAAAAATTAATACACTCATTTTCGCTGTACAAGTGCACTATAATAAGTCACTTTCAAAAAAATTAGAGAGATCCAGAGCCTTGTACATTCGAGTCCGCATCGTGGTTTCCGAGTTCGGCGGGATATTGCATATTACAATATACATATACAAGCTCGCAGTTGCTTTCAGTATTGCTGAATTTCTGTATTTAGGTTATGACACGAATGGCTATAACTATGTACTTCTATTGAGCTCAAAAATACTGTATTCTAAGTGTTTATTATAGACTAAATTTGCCATCATTTTTGATGGCACGGGTACACTAGTCTAATCTAATCTAATACTAAGAATGACTGTCGTGTGTTTATATATTTACTAGATCCACACTTGAAAAATCAAGGTTTTTACTAAATTTTTCATTTTAATTTGCCAGTGGACGCGGGCCTTGCGAAAGAGTTTCCCCATTGATGGATGTGCCTTTGGTATCCACAATACAATGCTTACAATACATGTATACCCTACGAAATTTCCTTTAATTTCAATTCGTAAGAGCATTTATTATACAGGGTGGCCCATAGGTAAGGTACCTTTTTATAACTATTTTCCAGAAAATCACAATTTCGAAAACAATAACTCAATTTCCAAAATCTTTGGCCTTAAACTAAGTGGTAGCCATGTTACTTGTCAAACTAATTTAAAACATTTCTTTTCGCATTATCAATTAAAAATATCAAAGCATCATGATGAATTTCAACTGAAAAAGGTTAAAAGAAAATTTCTATTTGTAAAAATAAACCGATTGTGTATTCTGGATACCATAATGCAAGTAAAAGGGTTTTAAATTGCCACAGAAAAATAATGCAATAGAATGATTTCTTGTATTTCTTAAGTTTTATCCTTGTTGCTATCAAAGCTATGGATTAGAAGAGTGTGACACACGGACAGACGGACGGACGCAGCTCTTATTATAGTATAGATTTGAAATTAGTCAAATCTAAATCGCGGAATTTCTACGGGGACTGGCTAGTCGATCAAAATCACCTTACAAACAGCCACCAAACTTTTTTTCGAAAAACAATTTTCGGAGGAAAAATTTCAGTTTGAATTGGGTTCTCTGGGTTATCGGACAAAGATATAATTCTCTGGATTATTGGACCTCGTTATCGGACCAATTTTCTATGAAGGGAATTTGAATGGCGATAAATACCTAGATATGCTCTGAAGAGAAATTATTCCACAGCTGCAGACTGGTTACGGGCATTCGACATGTAGTAAGATGAAGCCCCATGCCACAGAAATATTCGCCTGAAGAACACTTTAACAGAAGTTTTTTTTGAGATCGTGTCATTGGAGTTGGACATGAGGTAGAATGACCACAGCGCAGTACCGATCTGACTCCGTGTGATTTATTTCTTTAGAGTCATCTCAAAGATAAACTTTATAGAACACCTCCGACAGACCTAGAAGATTTACGTGATCATATCATTCACACAATGTCAATGAAATTAAAAACAATCCAGGTATTATTAGAAAATTAATGCGATATATGACAGTCCGATGTCAAAAGTGCCTCGAAAACACCGATGGTCATTGGTTATAATGGAAACATTATGTATTGATTTTTGAGTGAAAAAGTAAATATTTTCCTTTAAAAAGTTTTCTACTGTTGTTTTTTCTTTTTCATATTCTTTGTTTTTATGGAAGTAATATCCCAGACTGTGCTTTAGCAATGGCGAAGAAAATCATGCATCAATTTTCGATTACGTGCACGTAAACTTTGTTTATGAATACAAAATAGTTTTACCTGATAAAAGTACAAAAAATTGCAGTGAAAATGAGATTACGCTGAAGTTCCTGCAACCATTAGTAACTCAGTTTCAAGGATTCGAATAAAAAGAAACTTTTTTTTGTGGCCCACCTGTATATATTAAATAAATATTTCACGAATGATTTGTTCTAATATTTCGTGCACGAACTTGCTCCGTCATTCTAATTTTTTTAAGCCTTTTTTCGCTTATTTCTATACTTAGAATTTAGAGAATTTTCTAAGAATTATTTCTCAGTACACTCGCACCTGTGAGTTATATTTACATCTCTGCACTACCAACACTTCTACACTGGCGGCACTTCTACACAGGCGGCACTTCTACACTGGCAGCACTTCTACACTGGCGGCACTTCTACACAGGCGGCACTTCTACACTGGCAGCACTTCTACACTGGCAGCACTTCTACACTGGCGGCACTTCTACACTGGTGGCACTTCTACACTGCCAATATTCTGTCACTACCGCAATCAGTATTTGTTCGGTTCAATTGATCTATCAAAAAAATTCATGACTGATTTGCTGTGAAAAAATTAACAACTTTGGCTGTTGCATTGCTGCTTACCCTAAATAAACGATTTCAAAATCTCCTGTCCATTACTTTGCTTTGTTAAATCATCTTTTGTAGAAATTTTCCCAAATATATTCAAGTCGTCAAGAAAGAGCAGGTCACATAAACGTGTTCCCTCTTTTTTATTTTTCCGAGAGTACAAAAAGTACAAAGTTTTCGAAAGCAAGTACTTGGTGTAAGTTGGAGCGCTACAAAATACGAATGAAACTAGTTAATTCCCATGAAAATTCCACGGTTTAACCTTCACTAATTTAAAATTATTATAAAGATAAATGTATTAAAGATTTCCGACGAATTATATTTTCAATGCTTAATTTTCATGAATACATGCAGAATTTTCATTCTGTATCTTATCTATCTATAACATGGCCTAGATTGTACCAATAGAAATTCCATGATTTAAAAGTGATAAAATTAAAGATCAATGGAATAAAATGAATGTCTCAGTTTTACCCGTGGTACCAACAGAACCTGAATATTTTTCATGAACATATACGTACAGAACTTCCATTCTGTATCCTATCTACCGATAACATAGCCATGTAGGGGAGGAAGTCGAATAACACGGAGCGCAGAGCGCTCATTTCTATTTCCCTCCTAGTATCCCCTCCGTTTCACCTCTTTACTTAGGCACACCCTGTGCCAAACTCTCTCTCAAATCTTTTCTATTGGTACCGACCACCACCAACACGGAAAAATGGAGTATTTTATTGTAATCCGATGACTCTGGTATTCACTATGCAATGCTCATAATACATGTATACACGATCTGATATCAGTTCAATAATTTTTCTTCGGCAATAAATAGGAAGTAATGGGGCGAACACACCCAGATAGAGAGAGAGCTATAAAGAGAGAGAGAGGAGAGATGCACTGTTTATTACTCACTTACTAGTAGACTGACACGTGGAAATTCACGTGTTTTTACAAAACATTTTTCGTTTGATTTGCAAGTGGATGCAGGCTTTGCGAAGGAGTTTCCACTTTGAAGGATGTGCTTTTGGTATCCACAATACAATACTTACAATACATGCATACCACACTGAATTTTTTCCTATCAAATCCTTGTGACCGTGATAGAGAGGCGGACCAAGCAAGTAAGCAAACAACAAACAAACTGAGTTTTATTATATCCTACTGTCAGTGGATGAATCCGTCTTTCTAGCACGCAATTTCTTTTTCTTCATTCTTCTGATCGGTCACTCTCGTTTACATTTTCAGGGTGCAATCCTTTTGCCCCGCAACCGGCCTGACCTCTTCGGCAGCGCCTTTACCCGAGTCAGTTCACCATAGGTTATTTAAGCATCAATTATTTCAGCATAGATCGCGTAGCATAGAGTAGCAGTATAGATTTGATTGCATTGGTAAGATGGGTTAGGAAGTTAAGTTGTCAGCTGTAGTCCGTCAGATGTTTAGTAAACGCGCCTACGAGGCCGGCTGAGCATAGTTTCTGGTTATGCAGAATCCGACTGCTGTGTTGTTATCAAGCCTCCTGAAAATTTAATTTGTACATTGAGTTTAAAATCTATTGACATTCTTTTTTGTTTTTTATTGTAAATTGTTTATTAAGTTCTATAAATATTATTTATTCTTCCTCCTTAAATAACGGTCAGGCAAGAGTCTGAAGCCATACCATGTCAGAACCTGTAGGGCGAGAAATTATGCTCTTACACCCAATATTCCACTATACAACGTGTCCCTCAAAAATATACCCGATATTTGTGTTTATCATATTTTCAGTTGAAATTTAGAAATTTTAAAGCGGTTTAGTAATACGTAATTTGAATAATTATTAATAGTATTTAAAAATTGTAAGCTGCATATGCACGAGTAGTTAAAAAATTTGTGAGTTAAAAATTTACCTCTTCATTTTCAACACTTAAAGAACCATAAAATGCAGCTCACTATAGATCAAATAATTTTCATTGTCTTGCACCACCAACTCGGTCGACTGGTGAGCGAACCCGCTAGCAATGCGGGAAGACCCGGATTAGAGGAGCGCTGCCGCCTTGGTCGGTTTGTGTATGACCATCGGTGGCTAAAATTACGGCATGGGACTTAGGTACCGACCTAAGAATGGGCCAAAAGGCTCGTTTCTATAGCCTTATCTGTATATAGACTTTAAAGAAACTAAAAGTTGTGAACAACTTAGAAGAGCTTTCAACGAAAAATTCCCTGCAAGAAACTCTCCAAATAAAAAAACGGTTTATCGAACAGTGAGGACATTTTATGAACATGGAAGTATTATAAACAGAAGAAAAGGAAATTCTGGGAGAAGAATAAATCGAACAACTGAAGATAATATTGCAATTGTGCGAAAATTAATCGCAGAAAACCCACGAAGCTCTGTAAGGCGTAACGAAAACGGTCTTACATAAACAAAATTTCACAAAATTTTAAAGAAGGATCTTGGTGTGCATCTGTACAGGATGTAAATAAAACACCAGTTACTGCCTCTTGACTACGCAAGGTGCAGAGCGTTTTGCAATTGGATTACTGCACAACAACCTAGCTTCAATAAAAGATTAGTAGTCACTGATGAGGCTGCATTTTCAATGAATGGAAGTGTTAGTACTCAAAATACAAGGTTTTGGTCTATTAATCCACCGAAAGAAAATGCTTTCGAATAAAACGTACGAAGAGAGAAGCTTTCCGTGTGGGCGGGTCTTTGCGGTAATGGAACTGTTATTGGGTCCTTCTTTTATGAAGAGACTTTGACAGGAGAAGTTATTTAGAAATTTTAAATTAATCAATCCTTCCATCATTAGAGTTGGCTTATACAGGGTTCTCAGAATTAAGGCAACCACTTTGCCATGTTGAATAAATCATTTAAAATCAATGTTTCGTTATTTAACTCTTGTGTTAATTTGAAGGTAGTAAAATAATCTTTCTACTTCAAAAGTCTAATTTTTAAATTCATACTTTATATAATGGCTGTGGATTGATATATCGTTATCAAGGACCACAAAGAAGGCGAAAGTGACGTATCAATGGCAAAAAAGTAAAAAATGAACCGTTCAACTGTTTAGAAAATAGTTAAAAAAGTTTAAGAAGACAGGTACCACCTCTGATAAACAAAGACTAGGCTAGAAACGAAATCTTCGGACCAAAAAAACTTATCAAAAACACGCGGGAGAAGTTGCGTCGAAACCCACGTCGATTCCATCAAGAACTGGCTGGAAAAGTTGGTGTTAGCAAAACTTTAGTGTATTGAGTGTTGAAGGAGTATCTGGGAAAGAAGCCTTACGAAATGATGAAGTCTCATGAGCTTACTGAACATCATGAGAGAATGAAGACTAAAAGAAATCGTCACATCCTTAAAGAGATAGGTCAAGACACGCTCTCAAACTTGGTGTTCACAGATGAGGAAAAATTTGACATTCGGCAAGTTGTGAACCAACAGAACGATCAAGTGTTGAGTTCCTCAATTTCAGTCTAGAGTAGGATTATTACAAGACGTCAAAATGCACAGCCTGTAATGGTTTGGGCACCTGTGACAGCCACATGAAGATCTCCATTTGTTTTTGTGATTTGATTGATCTTATTTTTAATCAAAGTTGCTACCATTAGCTACAGAACATTTTCAGGGCTCACCATAGAGTGTCCAACAGGATTTAAGCACCATCATATGGCTTCAACGTAACTCAAACTTGTATTCAGAGGAACATTCCATCTTTCATAAGCAAAGATGTATTGCCAGCAAGAAGCCCCGACCTCAAACCCTTGGACTTTTCTATTTGGTCCATTTTGGAGACAAGGGTCTTAGCTACCTCTCACACTTTTTTCGAGTCCCTCAAAGCACAACTGCAAAGGGAATGAGAAGCTATTCCACAAGAATGGATACATGCCACTTGCGATACATTTATAAATAGACTTAAAGCTGTAGTTCGTTATAAGGGTGGTTACATTGAATAAATGCAACACTGTATCGTTTGCTTATCATACACCTTTGAGTTTCAACCCTTAACACGTTGACTCCGAAGTGGTACGTATGTGGGCCACTTAGGTTAGGTTCTGTAAATTTTACAGTGCCTTCTAGTAATAATATGTACAAAGTGAAGATTTACACCAGCCAGGCAATCGGAGACAACGTGTTAAAATCAAAATCGCGTATTTCAATTTTCATAAACCTACTAAAAGTTCGTTGCCTTAATTCTGAAACACCCCGTAACACAATCAATTCAGGCACATTTGGTTTCAGCAAGACCAGCTCATCGACGCAACATAGACAAGTTACGGAAAGTAGTTGGACAGCGGGTTATACCACTAGGATTTGACCCAGACCCAACCCCATGTGATTTTTTTCTTTGGGTATATGTTAGGAATTTCGTATTTAACACGCCACCTCCGACATTGAAAATACTACGAGAACGGGTACAGGATGTATTTGAGAGATTGAAGAACAATCGAGCAATGATGAACAGTTGGTGCTATGATGAGTTGAGCTTATACCTGTCTTCAGCGGAACGGTGGTCATGTTGAAGGATACTGAAGGTTGAGTTGTATTTTATTCATTAAAGTTTATTTTGAATATTATCATTACTCATTATTATTATTTATTACTTACGAGACAGTCCCCGTGGAAATTCCACGATTTTGATTTGAATAAATTAAAATTATTGTAAAGACGAGTGTATTAAAGATTTACGACGAATTATTGTGTTTTGAATTAATACTTTTCATTAATGTATACCAAACTTCCATTCTGTCTCTTATACACCGATAACATAGCCCTGATAGTACCCTTTGAAATTCCTTGGTTTAAAAGTGATGAAATTAAGGATCTATAAAATAAAATACGTTTTTTAGTTTTACCCGTGGTACTATCCGAATTTGAATATTTTTCATGAATGTATACTGAACTTCTATTCTGTATCGTAGCTTCCAATTTCATGGCCATGCAAGAGAAGAATGCCAAAAACGAAAAAAATGGAATATTTTATAGGGATTCAGTGCCTTTGGCATCCACAATACAATGTTTATAATACGTACATACCCGTTCTGATTTCAGTTCAATAATTTTTTATTAGTGATAGATAGGAATAATGGGACAGACCCACACAGATAGAGTGAGAAAAAAAGAGCTGGAGATATGCTGTCTTTTTTAAATGTGGACTAAAGTTCTTCGTAAAACTGGAGATAAAGGAAAAATATCAATAATCTACATGTATAATCAACTCTGTATCGCTGTCTCTCTCTCTGTATCTGTGTGTGTCTGTCTCATTACCTCTTATCTATTACTGAAGAAAAATTATTGAGCTGAAATCGGAACAGGTATGCATATATTATATTACAAACATTGTATAGTGGATACCAAAGGCGCTGGATCACTATAAAACACGCCATTTTTCCCGTCATCGGATTTCTTCTCTTCTATGGCCATGTTATCGGTAAATACGGCACAGAATGGAAGTTCTGTATGTATTCATGAAAAATATTCAGATTATGATAGTACGACGAGTAAAACTAAAATATGTAAGTATTTTGTTCCGTAGATCCCTAATTTTATCATTTTTAAACCAGTAATTTCAACGTGTTATCGGGAGATAAGATACAGCATAGAAGTTCTGTATATATTAATGAAAAGTATTCATTGGAAACCAAATAATCCAGCGTGAATCTTTTGTACATTTGTCTTCAAAATAATTGCAAATAAGTCAAATCTAAAATTGTGGATTTTCCACGGGAACTGTCTTGTCTACATATATATTAGACAATGTCTCTCCATCTCTCTCTCTCTCTCTCTCTCTCTCTCTCTCTCTCTCTCTCTCTCTCTCTCTCTCTCTGTCTCTCTATATCTGTGTGTGTCCGTCCCATTACTTCCTATCTATTACTGAAGAAAAATTATCGAACTGAAATCAGAATGGGTACGCACGTGTTCTAAGCATTGTATTGTGGATACCAAAGACGCAGGATCACTATAAATACTCAATTTTTTCCGTTATTAGCTTTTTTCTTAAACGGCCATGTTATCGGTAGATAAGATACTGAATGGAAGTTCTGTATACAGAGTGTCCACAAAAAGTGTATCCCCTGACCGATATATGTATATATGATACCGGAACGGCTGATCTTTATTAATCTGCAATTTATAGGTATACATATAATAAAAGCTAAATATATAAATCAGAATTAAACTGTTACATCGATCAGTGGATACATTTTTGGTGGACACCCTGTATATTCCTGAAAAATATTCAGATTATAATAGTACCACTTGTAGAACTAAAATATGTATTTTGTTTCATAGATCATCCTAAATTTTATCACTTTTAAACCAAGTAATTTCAACTGGTACTATCAGGGCTATGTTATCAGTAGATAAGATGCAAAATGAAAGTTCTGTATATATTAATGAAAAACATTAATTTAAAATACGATAATTCGTCGTAAGTTTTGAATACATTCATCTTTAGAATAATTTTAAATTAGTCATATCTACATAAATCGGGAAATTTCCATGGGAACTCTCTAGTACGAAATAAAAAGTCTTAAAATATCTTAATTTTAACTGGAAATACGGTAAATACAAATATGGGTTACATTTTTTCGTGACACCCTTTATAATAACGCAGAGTTTGTTGCTTGTTTGGTCCGTCTCTCTGATACGCTGCTAAAGATTTAGACTAGAGGAAATTCGCAGTGTACAGATGTATTGTAAGCATTGTATTGTGGATATCAAAGGCACATCCTTCATTGTGGAAACTTCTTTGCAAAACCCGCGTCCACTAACAAAACAAACGAAAGAAATTCAGTAAAAAACCCGTGAATTTTCACGTGTGGGTCTACTAGTATAATAATACACAGTTTGTTGCTTGAATGCAGTACTTCTTCCAGGGTTCTTCTCTAGCCCATCATTTTTCATCATCCATCCCATTTTCTGTATCTAGAAAAATCTAAATTTGAAGTCGAGCATGCTAAACAAAGGCTATAACGACTATCGTAGCATCAGTTTTACATCGATTCGCTCTGGTAGGTCATGCATATAGAGGAGTAAAATTTTTCATATATATTAATTTTCTATATTTTATGACGTGGCTTGTGCAAGCGAACACTTGCCACTCACGACGCACATCTGTGTGTAGCAGCGCTTATGAGTGCAGCCCGTTGGTAAGATCGCTTTGGTGCTTGGCCTGAATAGCTTCTCATTAATGCTGAAGCATCCCAGGTTCCTGGATTCAATTCAATTGTTATACAATGAGCCACATGTTCTTGACGAGCTGAGACTCAACCAAGCAAGCAAAGAGTGAAATTTCCATAAGGTTGCAATCTCGTCATTAGAATATACCGTCACATCATACGTGATCATAATGTTGGTCACTATGTGAGAAGCATTTGATGGAAAGAGACTTCTCAGCTCTTTTGAAGTCAATCAACTATTTAGAACGCTTACCGAACGAACTGAATAAAATCTAAGCTAAGCTAAAAATGGTATGCGAAAATTCCTTTGAATCTTTGAAACTTAACTTGATTGGTGCTTGCAATGTTATCCAAATTTAGTACATACATTGTTATTTGCCTCTCTTACTTCATAGTTAAGAATTTACGAACTGTGCTTTGGTCGACAGACTTCTGGCTCTTCCTGGATGTGCTATGGTCAAAAGACTTCTGGCTGTACTTACAGACCCCAAAAAACACGGATGTACGTACTTATGTGAGCCAAAACCAGATATGTACGTACGTGTGTGAAAAGTTCAAGATAAAATTGTTATTGGTAAAACTTGTTGAAGTGTTGGGCCGTTGGCCATGTTGTATTGTGTAACCAATTTCAGCTGCATACTTGAGACTGCTTCGTAAATTTGTATCATATTTTTCATTCTCTAGAAACTTAAGCAAGGGAGGAGAATTTGGCACAAATAACGCGTGTGAGTGAAAGTAGGATCCCCACAGGGGAAGCCGGAACGAGGGGTAACACATTTTCACCTCGGATTTGAATTCGTTAGTTCACCCAAAGACAAGAACAATACAGACGCTGTAGAGTACATTGAAGTTTTCAAGCAACTGAAATATACACAACATACGCTCTGGAATTCCAGATCTCAAATCTCAGTCAATTAACACATTCATTGCGGTATGACTCACCGGTGGGTCACTCAGGTTAGGTTCGGTAATTTTTTCAAAACTCTTTAGTGACTGTATGTACGAAGTAAAGATTTGCATCGGCTAGGCAACTGCAATGAATGTGTTAAGTTAAATTTTAGTCCTAGCGCATACAGTACTCCTGTAAAGTGCAAGGACACGCAGTAAAAACCTTGGAGGTAATGTACTTCGTTGTTCTATAGGTGCTACGTACAATATTTTTTCAGCAATTAAGATGGATGATAAACAAGTGAATTTTCTCGTGCGTTTTACTCGGAATCCTTCAACCACTTAAGGTAGAAATGTCAAAAAAATACGGTTTTAATTTTTTTATTTCTTCTAATTCCATTCAAATGAACGTTAGCACAGTACTTGCCTGAAGAAAATTAACTGCTCTTTTTGAAGAGCGCAGATAAATTCCATCCTAAGTTTTTATCAAACGAAGAAGGATTAAGAAGGACAACAAACAATATCGAGCAGGGGAACAAAGTGCCTCATATATGGCGTGTAAATATTGTATATTTAAATTGATTCATTGATTAGTGTCAAATTTAAAAGTTAATATCAGAAAACAGCTTCATTTTATAGATCGAGTTTTGAAACTTTCTCAGTGCCTGCGAGAGTAGGAAATTGAACTGCCAGGCCTCATGAGCAAAGAATTTTCCAAGGTAAGATGGTGATCTCTGTTACAAGACTGCACACGGCCTGCAGTTAGTCTCTTGGATGCAGTACTGCCCTATTTTAATCCAAAAGATTGAATGAATGCACATGATGTCTGCCAATAATTGTGTACTCTACAGAAATGTTTATGTAAATGTATTAAAATTTACTCCGATTCGGCCATGACACTTGAACGGGCTATCTTTCAACGCGTCATGCTTAACTTTTCTAGTGCACCTCCAGTTTCTTTGCTTCGTCAAGTTCGCCTCTGAATTTTAACAAAATCATGCATTAAAAGGTGCGTCTATTTTTGTCACTTTTAGACCAGCTCGCATAAATCAAATATGCAATATTCTCATGTGAAATAATAACATAAATGATAATAGTATTCCCATGTTAAATGTAAATAGACAAGCTCTCTCGTCTGAAAGCCTTGGTCAATGTTGGGTTGATCGCCTAATTTATTTGACGCTGAAAAAAAGAGAATGTACTATTCTCATTTATAATCTCATTACTGAAGTTGTTTATGGAGGGAAAGAAATTGCTCATTTTTGTTAGTATTGTACATGTATAGGGAAGACATACCTAACTAGAGAGCAATTTTGTGTTTTTCTGTCGATTTTTTTAGCTTGCGAAAAATCCAAGACAAGTTAATTGAACTTGCCCGATTTATATATATTTATATATATATATATTTATATATATATAGATCTATATATATATTTATATATATATAGATATATATATATATTTATATATATATATATATAT
>VCRD01000927.1:138849-152507 GCA_006783055.1 Trinorchestia longiramus
TCGTACACCGTGCCCCTTTCGTACACCGTGCACTTTTCGTACACTGGACCGCTGTCGTGGGAGCGTCACGTGCGGAGTGCAGAGCAAGTGGTTCGAGTGACTTCGTGCACTAGCACTCTCTCGAGGAGACGCTGCCTCGAATAGACGCTGCCTCGAGAAGACGCTGCCTCGAGGAGACGTTGTCTCGAGGAGACGTTGCCTCGAGGAGACGTTGCCTCGAATAGACGCTGCCTCGAGAAGACGCTGCCTCGAGGAGACGCTGCCTCGAGGAGACGCTGCCTCGTCAACGCGCGTGCTGACCTACGCATCGTCCACAGGCGGAGCTACTATGTTACTCAGAGACCTTCTGATGACATAAGCCTTTCCTTTTTTTTCCGTTGTGCAAAAGTAACAAAAATTCAAGTTGCTTTTTAGTTTCATGACAATTTTCATTCAGAGAGCTTTTTCTTTACTGTGCGCATACACGCCGCTTCAATCCTTATCACGTTACCTCATGTTTGTGTGACTTGTTCTTTACACAAAGTTCTTCTCCCATCCCAGCCTGTTTCCACAAGGTTTCTCTCCCACCTCGGCCTGTTTCTACAAAGGGTCTCTCCCAACCCCGCCTGTTTACACTAGGTTCCTCTCCCACCCCGGCCTGTTTACACAAAGTTCTTCTCCCACCCCAGCCTGTTTCCACAAGGTTCCTCTCCCGCCCCGGCCTGTTTACACAAGGTGTTTCTCCCACCCCGGTCTGTTTACAAAAGGTGTTTCTCCCAAACAGGCCTGTTTCAAAATTCTTTTCTGCGGCGCCGGTGAGAGCATTTTGCGCAACCTAACGTGTTTACCTTGGCCAGTGGCACTTTTGAATTGCCATGAAGAAACTGGAAGCGAAAAACCTCATTTTCCGGACCTATTATGCTGAAACCACAAAAAGCTTTGCTTTAACATCGTGTTAATGAGAGTCCTGAAAATACCGACTGCTCTCTAGGGTAACTGTCAGGCAACTAACACCTCTCTGTACTTTTTTATGCCATGCTCTCTGAATTTTGGTGCGCTTTTAATTTAGAACCGACATAAATTCATCTAGATTATGAAGCAGAAAGTAGGCAGCTACAGCAGGTGTGAAATACTCATACTGTTGCTCATACAAACTCTTGAGACTCACAAGCACTACACGATTCTTGGAGAATTCTTCACTATGACCAACATAACCGAATTGTTTCTGACGTTATTAGAGCTAAACATAATTATTTTTGAATGTACAGAACAGATTTTAGCAGTACTGAACAGTTTTTGACGGTACAGAACTGTTTTAGACGGCATAAAATAAGAAAAAATGTGCCTTGGGGAATTGTAATACTTTATTATATTCAATGTTTAACAGAAACCAATAATAATTGTACCGGTTGGAAACAATCTTTCAAAATATAAAAACTACTTTGCATGGACCAGCTCTGATAGAAATTTGAGACTAACCGTTACACATATTTAGACTAATATGAATTTTTGTTTTGAGAACATTCGAAGCTCCTGCACAATTAATGACCACCACCGTGGTGAACGGTTTGGCCTGCTTTGTGCTTGAGCAGACCAATAGGAGTTAGAGAAAATACCAGGAGTGAGAGCTTGAATGCTTTTCTAGCACCACGAATAATAAAGACGCAATCTGACGCTTGCTCGCAGGTGTTATGCGAATTCCGGGGTTGAAGATTTGTGATTGCCGTGGATATTTATTACATGGACACGATTTTATGAAGTAGAATGATTGTTCATGATTAGTCGTAGCTATTGATTAACTCTAGCTTCAATTTTCTCCTCCCGTCTACGCGGATGTTCGTTGGAATCTGGTCTAAAATTCATCATTCGACCAGCGATGCCATAATAATTTGAAGGGAATATGACCCCAGCAACATCCCCTTCACACTTTCATTCTGTATTTAACCTTTACATTCATAGTTTAAATTTCTTCAACAAAATATGAGCGATATTGTCATCAGAATATTTTTAAAAATTGCTTATTTGTCCTCTGATTATTGAACGGGACAACTGTTCAAAATATGGTGGAAGTTTCATCTTACTGTGCACATTTATATAATATGATGGAAATGTCAATGTTAGTTAGGCGGAGTTTTGTGACGTTGTTGCAAACGTTGAAATGTGTTTTAGGTTCTTTCTAGATGTAACTCATCTGTAAACTTAGAGCAAAATTACTAAGTTAGCATTAGTCTCAGAAGCAAGTTTCAATATTAAGATACTTGGAAAAGTAAGTATTGAAGGGTTGAGTAACTTTCTACGTAAAACAATGCTAACTATTTGGCCACAACTTCTCGTGAAGATAGTTGTAGCTTGGAGTCCGTATTTAGAATTACTTTCTGTAAGGTTTTGGTGAAACAAGGATGCATTTTAAACAGAGAGGCGGTGTGCACATTTTTTTTGAATGGGGTCAAGTTCACATAAACTGAACTTTCTAAACTATACACACATTGCGTTTGAGAAGCAATACATACGACTCTTTCAGTAACTGTTCAGACGGAAATGTTCGTTATCATTTAAACAGAACCTAATTTCCGTGAAAATTACCGGAACAGTGTGACTAGGTTGAGAAATTCAACGTGCCAGAATTGGTCCATTGCCTGACGCTGTCGACTCATGAACGCTGCTAAGGAGCGTCAGTTTCTGAAGGTTCGCGCAATTTAGAGACCGCGACGAACTTAAGGGCCAATTAGACTGTGGGCAGCGGCGGGGTGCAAAGTGGTCTACCAAGCTCACTCCCACGAGCAGTTTGCCGGCATCCCTGCAGCTGTTGAGGTTTACTCACTGCTGTGACTGCAGGCTGGGTTCACTGACTGCTGTGACTGCAGGCTGGGTTCACTGACTGCTGTGACTGCAGGCTGGGTTCACTGACTGCTGTGACTGCAGGTATTGAGATGAGACACTCGCCTCTGGCAAAGGCCTCGTGTACTCTGGAGGTTTAGTGAAATAACATGCCCAGCCGGCACAGTAACTGCACAATGAGCCCCGGTGGCCTCGATAGTTTTCTCTCCAAATAACACGGCTTGTTGTACATCCTAAAGCTAAATAAATGCAAAGTTTTGTTATTAGAAACGCGTCCAAGATGATCATTCGGGAATCGTTTTAACTGAATATTCATCGGAAACTCCACTTATTTTTCTTGCACAACTTTTTTGCACCCAAACTGACGCACGAGCATTGACCTGGTGGGTTACATGCATGGATAAATTTTCTAGCTTCATGCGATATGTTACTTCGCACACGAAAGCTTTCCTGATTTCAAAAAATTCCCCCCCAAACGTAAACAAAAGAAAAAAATGTTAATCGTTTGCCTACGTGCGCTCAGTTGCTCTGGTCCACGTGAATAGCGTGGCCGTTATGTTCAGTGCCGTCCAAAATTGAGGAACAAATATTAAAATTCCTAAATCTTCATAGAGTGTGCATCACTTTTTTAAATTTTCACAGAGTGTAGACATACAGTATTAAAACCATTTCTCAAATTTTTAGGTTACCTGCATAATAGTATCATAGATATTTAATATTTTATTACTTTTTGAACCTGCGAAATTAACGAGCAAAATAGGGGTTTTACCTAAACATCAATACAAACCAGATCACAAATAGTTTTTTAACCTTTAGTACTGTGACCTTTGTTGTAAGTTATTCCAACGCACCTACGAAAGCAGAATTTTAGCAGGTCTTGGCATTGAACAGTTGTAATCTTGCTTCCTTCCTGTTGCAATTTTAGCCATAAATCTTCAACTGTTGTTGAATTGCTCGCCATAACATTTTGTCTGCGAATCTTTTCCAGGTTTTGTATTGAATTCATGTCGAAACTCTGAGGAGGCCAGTTCATGACCTCTACTTTTTGATCCTTAAGATAGCTCATAACAAGCTGTGCCTTGTGGCAGGGAGCATTATCCTGTACAAGAACAGGAGTATCAATTCCCAAATTCTGCAAAACTGGCATATGTTGTTCTAACACATTCATGTAACAAGCAGGATCAACTCCAATGTTTAAACGCATGTACCCTGGAGTACGTTTACACGCATATACCCTGGAGTACTTTTGAACGCATGCGCCCTGGACTGCGTATAAACGCATGTACACGCACAAACGTATGTATCCTGACCTGATATCATACCGAAAACTGTAACGCTTGCCCCACCAAACTTTACAGTTTTTTTCATTCGGTTTGTTTTCAAATTTTCCCCAATTCCTTTTTTTACAAATTGTTTACCATCGCCACCGAATACATTAAATTTAGATTCATTGCTGAATAATACCTTGTTCCAATTGTCTTCTGACCAACTGGCATATCTCATTGTAAATGTCAATCGTGCTGCCTGATTTTTTTTACTTATCAGCGGCTTTTATAAGATCTCGCATAAAAACCTATTTCATTCTTTTTGCCTGGACACAGTTCGTCGTGAAACATTTGTACCACCTTCAATTCGACTAGACATTTCATCTGCAGTTAGAAAATGGTCTTTTGATACTAGGCGTTGCATAACCCAGTCTTCTCTTACTGTAGTTCTCCTTGTTGTACCCGGCTTCTTTGTATTAGGTAGCCTACCAGTTTCATTATAGAAGTTCAGAATTTGACTCACAACACATAGAATAATTTCTCTGTGTAGCAATTTTTTTAAAAGTATGATTTTCCTTTCGTAATTTTACAATTTCTTCTCTAACAGCTGCATCAACTTTAATTTATTTTGGTGTGGTATAAATGTAGCAACGATGATAAGCAGCCTATATTTTCGTTATCTTTATCTGCTATTATGAAAAAAATTATTTTAAAATTTTCATGTATTTTTTATATTATTGTTCCGCAATTTTGGACACTCAAAAGGTAACAAAACGTTGAATAACTATGACAATATTATTTAGCCAGCCTGAAATTTCAAAAAAATAGTTCAAGTACTGTATGTCTAGATTCAGTCAAAATTTCAAAAAGTTGAATCATATTTTTTGAGAATTTGGGAGTTTTAATGTGTTCCTTTATTTTGGACGGTGCTGCATAAGATACTTTTTTATGGACTCGGAGCTATTTGTACGAGCTGCAGGATACAAAATCCTCTGAAGGGAGTTAGATCAGCTAAGGCAACTCCCTCTGTGCCTACGCAAACGAAACGAAACTTTGTTGTCTTATGCGGTTATTCTACACATATTTTTGGCAGCCACTAAACTTTGGTGTCTTATGCTGTTATTGTAAGCATATTTTTGGCAGCCACCAAACTTTGGTGTCTTATGCAGTTATTGTATGCATGTTTTTCACAGCCACTAAACTTACTCTGAAACTGCTATGCTAAAAATAAATTCCTTGATGTGTCACAGACTTTTGAATAACTTCAATTTGGCGTATGGGATGGTAGTTTTTTATGTAGCTTTGTGAATTATTTACAGAATTGCTTCTGATGTTTATGCATGTGCAAGTAACACGACACAGCAACCTATGTTATTTATGATATACAGTAGAATTCCTTTAAACCGGCGCTCGCTAGCCAAGCTTTATATATTTAGTAATTGTTTTTTCTTCTTCAACTGCTTAAAGCAATTGATATTGTTTTCTTTTTATGTCTAGCGTGTCTATGAATTGTTTTTGGTTACTTCGGTGATATTGTAAAGGGACTGTATTAATACACCCATGGGACTGTAAAGTCCCATGGGTGTCAGTTAAAAAGACTTCTACTTTAGTATACAGACTGGTGATTCTCAACTCTGCTCTAACCAAACCTCACCAACTCTGTACTGCAGCACTTCCATAGAAAGTTTTGCAGGGAATTTAGACAGCGGTGGTTGAACTGGCAATATAATAATAATAATGATAATTATAATAACAAAAACATAAGTGAGATTAACCTTCCGTAGCTAACTTTCAAATTGGATTAGTGGCTGTTCATAATTTGAAGATTATTCTTCAGCTGTGAGCAATGGTGCCCTGTGGTGGTAGGGAAAAAGCCCTGATTGATTTGGTACGTAACTACGTATAGAAATTGTAGCGAGTCCCATAGATTTTACAACTTTTGACAGATAATTCAAAACGCAAATAAGCAAATCAATGGAAATGTTTCCTAGCTTTAGGTATTAATTTTTTTGTATTTCGTTCGTAAATTTCAATGGTATAAATGTCCTAAATATTTTTTGTCTAGACCAACGGCAACAAGTAGAATCTTTGCAGAGTATTAACGTGGTGACGCAATGTTTAAGTTAAGATGTATTTTTTCAAGCCAGGTGTATATGTCAACCTACAATTTTTCCCAAAGCATAGTTTTTCCCACAGGTGTTCGAAGTCTGCTGTTCTAAAGGAATACTTAGTAACGATATTTATCAACGAATCGATCATATCGTTGTAACGAATACGTCAATGATGTGTGTCGAACCAGGAATAAAAGATGCCAATTAAGGGTTTCCATGGCAACCATACCTTTAGAAACGTTCAACAATATCGATTTCTCATCGGTGCTCGGCAGAGTCAGCTTCTCGTGTGTCTGGCAGTGTCAGCCTCTCATGTGTCTGGTAGTGTCAGCCTCTCGTGTGTCTGGCAGTGTCAGCCTCTCGTGTGTCTGGCAGTGTCAGCCTCTCGTGTGTCTGGCAGTGTCAGCCTCTACACGTACAGCGTGCGGACTAGGAGCGACACAGCGTAGCCGCCAATCTCTAATTCCCCACACTTGTGCTAGTCAGGCTAGCTAGGTGCCAGGTTAGGCATGACCTTACTAGCACACACTAGTGCTAATCAGGCTAGGTCCCAGACTAGGCATGACCTTACTAGCACACACTAGTGCTAGTCAGGCTAGGTACTAGGCTGGATATCATTTTCTTGTGTAAATGAAGGTATTTTGGAGGAACAACATCAAATAGAAGTGTAATTATTTTTCAGCACTGACATAATTTATTAGCTCACTAAAAGAAAACAAAGCGTCAGCGTGGCTCCTAAGACATCATTGTAGGCTCACCTCCCGACTGCCAGTTATAACAGCTTGTTTGATGCTTCCTGAACTGAGTCTAATTAATAGATCCCGTTTGGCTGAATAGTTCATTTGGAGAGTGCGAGTAGCGCCAGTTTTATGGGAATATTTATTTTATTGTAATGCATCTGTGTAATGCCACCATAAGAATGTCAGCAGCAGGAGTTGTAAATAAATCGAGCCTGGTTGGTTTTTCGTTTTTTTTTAGAAAAGGTGCTCTTATTTAAAACAGAAGTGATCTTTTCTGTACTATTTTATGATGTTCCAAGTGTTCACTAACTTGGTTTTTTGAGGTCTATCGAGTGGGATTTGAAGCCTACCGTGTCTCGCCAGTAATTTACACTTCAATAACAGGTTTCCTTAATTGTTTATAATTATCTTGTTTAAAATCCATTAGTTTCACGTATCGTTTACCCTCTCAATTTCACTGTTATTTAGCTTTTGCAATATTCCTCTATTTGCAAATTAAGTAGTCGGAATTTTGTCATCTGAACTGATGTAATTTTTTAAAATTTTTCATTGTTGCTCG
Source organism: Trinorchestia longiramus (assembly GCA_006783055.1). NCBI lineage: Eukaryota > Metazoa > Arthropoda > Malacostraca > Amphipoda > Talitridae > Trinorchestia > Trinorchestia longiramus. The sequence goes on from VCRD01000927.1 coordinate 146,342, forward strand.
GAACTCGTCAGTAGTGCAAGATGCATAAACACGAGTCCAGTGGAATGGCATCTTTAGATTCAAACTTTCATTCAATTTCAACAACACTTTGCTGTTGCTGCTCTTAGCTCATTCTTGTCGAGCAAACACTGCCACCAGTGAAATTTCTTTCCAAGTTAAAATGATTTGTTCATGGCTTCTGGGCACAAATTAAAAGTGACAACAACAATAGAGTATTCCATCTAACGCAGGTATCAAATGTGATTATAAAGCGTTTTAAGACCTCGCCCACATAAATTGAGCAATTATTCTTAGTTCCAAATTCTATTATCCATAAAAACTCCTGGTATGGGAGACTGACTTGTTATTCTCGGCAATAAAGCTATGGCGTGTAAAGTGTTGAAAATACTGAGAATTTCCTTTTAGTATTTTGTTGGTGGACTGTTGCTGAATTCCTTAGCATATTAGACCTTGCATTAAGCACTTCGTTAAACAAATGTAATTGTTGTATAAGCTAATAGCTAAGTTTATTGAAAAAACTATACTACAACGCTATCACTCAATACTGAGAGGGTTTTATTACACCTGTGAACTCCTAATGTTTCCCTGCCAAGGATTATTTCAGGTTTGTTTGACTCACTTGACTGCATGTGAAATATGTACCCATTTAAAAAGAGTAACTCAATGGAAAATTTAAAAGAGGCCTTCTTTTACACCCAACCCAATCTTGATTCCACTACATTCCATGCTTGTCAATATCAGTTCGGACTGAGTTCATTGCCCCCCAGCCCAGAATTTCTCGAAAATTTTATTTAAAAAAATTGCAACGCCCCAACAAGACGATCGCACCACCTGTTCACTGTGCTAGGCATGTTCATTAGCTAGCAGTCCCTATCAAACGAAGAGGAAGTAGGAGGGGGCATGTTTTAAGAGGGCAGGTTTAATATTTTCTGCACTTAAATCTGCATAAAATTGTGTAACTAATTTCAATTTTACATCAAGCGTTAACAATAAATGTGACACATGAGAACACTTGCGTGCATATTTATTAGTCATATCATAATTATGCCTGGTCTTCTGTACACCAGGCTAACATCCTGTTCCTGTTTAGAAATTGCTAGGCTCATGTATTTCCAGCAATACCTGTTGCTCCTCCCTACCTCAGATCACCGAAAGCACGCACTAGCTTGTGGGGCTGGTGGACGGGGAGCAGCAAAGCTCCTCAGCGAACAAACGCTGGGAGAAACAGTAATTTAAACTCGGGAATCCTAAAATGAAAAGAGAATTTATATATTTTGTTACCTTACAGTCATTTATTGATCTAAAACCTTACAAATAGCTTGAAAATGAACCTAACAACTATATCATGAATAAAAGCTTAGACTTTTGGGCATTGAAGGCTAGTAAGAAGAGCATAAGTTGTAAAAAATGCTTCAAATCACCTTTGCTCAATGCAGAATGATCTACAGAGTACAGTATTTGGTGCTTTCAAGTTTAAACAGTTATGGAAGGTTTGTTTCAAAGAAAATACAAGTCAACTTAATCATATACTTCATACATTATCAGAATATATTAAATTAAAAATGTATTACCAAATAAAAACAATATTGTGACATTAAATAGGAATAAATCGTAGAGTATATACTCAATACTTGTTAATTTATCGTTTTATTCTTGTGAGACCTAGATTGAATTTAGAAGAATTCTTTTCCTCCGAACTATATTTTCGACAAATGTAGTCTCTAATTGTTGCCACTGTCAGCCAAAAATAATTTGTTCCAATGATTGCTGGAAATTTAGGAAAATGTTTACTTCTGATCTCTGAAATTTTTCACTGCTGTCTTTCACTGCTTCAATTCAATTATCAACGTTAATTGGAGCTTTTTGGTGCTGAAGGGATTAGATTGAATTGAAATCACCTACGGCAAGTGCATTCAGGTCTGGAGTGCTTTGAGGCTGGTTAACGTTCCAGCTTTCGAGCTTTAAATCTCTCCAGTAGAGCCTGTAATGCTGCTCTTCGTTCAGAATTGGTTAGATCTTTTGTGTGTCGTTTATGCGTACACTTTGCATTAACATCATCTTGATTTTCCAAAGTTATTGAATCACTGCGGGTAGTTAAAAAAATTTAAATATCATCGGGGAAAGAAAGAGACATAATTATATTCATCATAGCCACTTATTTGCCTTCATTATAAAATTCTAGTTGAACACAAACAACAGTTTATTGTACCAGGTTATTCCATAAGTTCTATCCGAATTTTCATTAATGAGGCACCTTTTTTACAAGTTTAGGAACTTCTCCAAGTTTTTGAAGATGATGATGAACAGTTGTATGGTTTGAACTGAGAACCACTGCCAATTCGTCAACTGATGAAGCAGGATTTTCTTCAAGGGCTGCTTCAAGAAGCTTTCCATCAAACTCAACTGGACGTCATCTTCAAAGGTGAAATTTCCCACTCTGAATTTTGCAAACCATCTTCTGCAAGTTCTTTTATTCACACATTCCTCTCCATAAACTGATTGAATGTTTCTAGCTGCTTTGGCTACTGAGTTTCCTTTCTTGAACTCATAAAGCATTATGTGCCTCAAATGATCCTTGGGTACTTCCATGCTAGCAGGGTTTTAGTCAAACAAAATTCAATTTTATTGTTCTCTGAAATAATATTTGATCAGTTTAAATGCATCTAAACATAAAAACAATGTTCAGCTCCATTAGACATCATAAAATACTCTTTAAATTTCGTTCAATTTGAAAAAAGGTAAAATTCAGACAGAACTTATGGGATAACCTGATACAAAAAATAAGTTATTTATAAAAACTACAACGCGAACACTTTTCTGTTAGTGGACCAAATATTTCGGACCGGAGGAAGTATTTTGTACAAATTTTCAATCGTTACTTCTGAATAAAACAGTGGTGCCAATGATACGCTATAAGTTGGACATTTGTGTTTATTGCTTCTAGTATTTAAAATGTCCTCCAAGCTGACCTGCACAGCTCGGCTCTTTTCTTGGTGTAGCTTGTCACCTTTATGACATCCTCCTCACCTAAGTTGGCTGTGAAGTCCTTCACAGTTTAAACTCTGACCGAGTGCTTGGTTGACATCTGATGATGTATGATGTGACCTGGGCTCAGAACAAAAAAATCACGGACGAACAAGTCTAGAGAGTACGGGAGCCAATGGTGATCCATCTGACAAGATATAAAGTCTGTCATAAAACTACGATTCCAGGAACTGAAGGTACTAGTCTGTCATGTGGCAGCTGGTATCATCTTGCTGAAACCAACCCTCAGGGAGAATCATCCCATCTACCAACCCTACCCAGGATGCAACTTTTTCTCCATGAGCCTTTTTGCACTAGATTGCAGTGTAGAGGTTGACCGAGGCCCAGTACCTGTTGATTTGTTTTGTGACTGGTGTAAAACAAGGCATCTGTCATCTGACCAAATTACACGCTTGAAGCAGTGGGGAAGCAGTTATTTTCGAAACAGAGTCAAAAATGGCAGTCCGTCAAATTAAATTCCTTTTACACCGGATTAAGGAATTGTCTCAAATGCAGTTTGTAAGTTTTTCACTTGAAATGCTTTATCAAATTAAATAGTATAAAATGGGAAAATTCATGCCACTTTATATAAATGTCCGACCTCTGTAGTAACATAAATATCCTTGTTTCACTTAAATATAAGTATTAGATATTTTTCATGAATTATTGTCTTAAAATCACTAAATGTAGATCATACTGTAGTAATTGTTGTCTGCTAACTTCCTTACAGGCACATTTGTTCAGTCTCTTCTAGTACTGTGCAGGACCCAACGCATTTCTGTGAGCAATTGGTAGACTGACAAAACGAATAATAATCTCTTTAGCGACGATCAGATGATTACAGCGGACAATAAATGAAACTACACACTTGGAAGGTCTACTTAAAGTTTTCTGTAGCCACAATTGTTCTTGTAGTCTTCGTCATTGTTGATGAGAACTCGAAATTTTATGAACTAGTCTGTATGAGCGGGACATACGTTTTAAAACTTAGTCTGGAACTTAGTAAATGTGAGCAAAGACAGTATGATTATACGTGTACATACATCGACGTACATATAAGTCTCTGGAAAACTAGCAATGTAGAGCAAACTTGTGCATTACAGAGCTTATTGTTTTAGTTTAGGCTGCAAGAAAGACTAAGTATCCTTTTGATACTGGAAAAGACCAACTAAGACTAAGAGAAATGGCATGCCGGTGACCCAATAAAACATCATCATAATAAATCAATACTCAATTCATTCATCCGGTTCCAATGGGATATCTCTCTCTTTAAATTACCCTCAAAGATTTATGACGCTCTTTAATCTTGTGAAGGTAGGTTCTTTATAGGAACCCAGTGAAATGCAGCCTTTACATAAAGTTCAGAGGCAGTTTATTTTGGCGCTGCCTCGTTCATCGCTCTACGACAATAAAATTCGACAAACTCACTAATGTCATTATCGGCGCTGCAATCTCACTGGTGAGGTGGCAAGTGCGCTTAAATGAGGTCTGCCGCTCCATGTGCGTTGCTATGCTGATGCTGCTGAAACTCTGTGTCACGATAGAAATACTATCCGTCCATTTTGTAAAAACGCTTTCCATATCACCTGGTTTAAAAGTTTGGAAAGTGCATCTTGAAACAAACTCTCGTGTTTTCCGTTTTCTGTATCCAGGGTGAGGCACCGTGTGCAGGTCTGATATTTGCGCATTATCCTTGATCATTTCGTACTCTTTACGTTTTAGATGAAACGCTCATTGACAATTGACTAGGATATTCTTGATGGATTCTATCGACGGGATAGTTGTACAACTATAAAGTGTATATAAAGTGTATAAATCCCGGTATATTTCCAACGGAATAAATCCTACCTTACGACCTCGCTCCTCTCCCCTACGCTACAGAATATATTTTCCTGACACGCGCTGGAACCTCGATACACAAACTGAGAGCGAATTCATTCACAACGACTGCCCGAGTAACGTGTTTTGTATAACGAGATTGTAGTGGGTTTCGTCATCAATAGAAAATTGATCATTTCTGCTGTGCTCAGCTCATGGGAGAAAATTGCAGGTAACCCGAGATTAAAATTTACTCAATTTTTTTTAGATCAAATGGAACACGATATGACTAGCATTATGCGTAACATGTCATGACTGGTATTGTGTAACATGGCATAACTGATATTGTGTACCATGACATTACTGGTATTATGTGTAACATGATATGACTAGCATTATGTGTAACATGGCATGACGTATTATGTGTGCCGACATGCCCATGCGGGGAACGTAGTAAAGGAAGAAATACTTGTCATGCTCCCGGTCAGAAGATGACGTTCACGAAGAATCGCAAGACCTTCACAGTAATTCAAAATTTACAGTGCATAAAATTCATATTTAAATTAGGGCAGGAGATCAAAAGAAAACATAATTATTTTAAATTTGTGCATGTGTCTGTGTGTTCCCTAGACATTTTCTATTTTGCAAAGGAACATAGAAAAATTAATTTGAGAGGTGCACTCTGAAATGACTTGTACTTGAGCAAAGTAGCCAGAGACTGAGAAGCTGATCTCAGGATCTGATGCATGGAAGGCCTCCACAGCTCCTCTCCGTCAACGATGTGAGGTCTAGCACCATGCATTGCTGCTCCCACTCGCCATCCTCCACCTACTTTGGATCTCCTACTCTAAACTTCTCCTACTTTAGACATACCCCTCACTCTAGACATACCGTCACTCTGGACATACCCCTCACTCTAGACATACCGTCACTCTGGACATACCCCTCACTCTAGACATACCGTCACTCTGGACATACCCCTCACTCTAGACATACCGTCACTCTGGACATACCCCTCACTCTAGACATACCGTCACTCGGGACATACCCCTCACTCTAGAGTCTAGAGTGAGGGGTATGTCTAGAGTCTAGACATACCCCTCACTCTGGATGTCCCCCTCACTCTGGATGTCCCCCACTCCAAGCCTCCTTCATCGTTACTCGGACCTCAATATATTAGGCCGCAGGTTTCCTGCCGTGTCAGGGATGATCCACAACAACAGGAGCACCAGGCCCCCTCAGACCCCCTCTATTGGCTCCCACCCAGTCCTCTCCTGCCTAGTTCCCTCCAGCCTAGTTCCCTCCTGCCTAGTTCCCTCCTGCC
>VCRD01000927.1:156881-178686 GCA_006783055.1 Trinorchestia longiramus
GAGACACACCACGTCTTGATGACGATGAGACACACTACGTCTTGATGACGATGAGACACACCACGTCTTGATGACGATGAGATACACTACGTCTTGATGACGATGAGACACACCACGTCTTGATGACGATGAGACACACCACGTCTTGATGACGATGAGACACACCACGTCTTGATAACGATGAGACACACCACGTCTTGATGAAGATGAGACTCACTACAGTGGAACGATGCTCTTTACTTAACCAAGCTTGAACCCTTTAACTAAAAATAGTCGGTTTCATATTATTTCTGAATTTGTTTTATAGTTTTATTTATGGTTTCTGATTTTTGGTTATAGTTTATTTATTTCGTTAATCTGAAGTTAGGATTGCAATTAAATGTACTACTGCACATCAAATACTATATCTTATTTCTGTTTGTTAATTTTCCTATGCTATTTTAAAGGGTGAATTCTTTTAGTAATTATATTTTCACGTTTTAGTTGAAAAGAAGAAAGACGGTCCTAAAACATCGGTCGTATTTTCATGGGCCAAAAAGCAATACGATCAGAGTGTGAACAAAATTTGTTCAGGCATTAGTGCTGGTAGTTGTTTTGGTATCCAACGTCGTGAATCACTCAATAGCTGCTCCTGAAGTTAGTGAGACTTAATTTTTCATGTTTGGTATTCATAATGAATAGCAAAATTACAAGTATTTACAGAGTTACGAGTTGGATCCATTTAATTTTTTGATTTACAGGATTAAAGGTTCATATCAAATGGGCTCTAGCAAGTGTGTCGTCTAGTATCTGTAGCGACGCACTAACATCTCGACGTTATTTGCTCCTTAAACTTCTGACGATATTCCAACCGTACACACAGGAAAAGTACAAACAAAGCAGTCCCAATGTGCCGTAAACAATCGCTGCCAGCATTTTACCACGCAATAATGGAAGCCCTGCAGGTAGTAGATAAAAGCTACACAACCACCCAGTGCAATGCTTGGATATTCATAGAAATGTGTCATAAATTATGAAATCTCTTGCTTTGTTTTGGGCAGATATATGTAGTATACGAAGTGGGTAATACGCAGGCCAGTACACGCAGGCCAGTTTGGTTTCAAAAGGGCTTTGTCTCTCAAAGACTGGTTCTGAGCCGATGATATTTGCGTAGGAGATCAAAGGCAGCAGTCAGACTCGAGTCTCAACGATCGGACATTACAACGCCTAATTTTCAGCCTGCAAGTTCGTGCTGCAGATGCAGCGGACGCACAACAGCGCGTATGATGTGTTTTGTGGTGAGGGTTGCATCAAACGATAAAATAAGATGAGGAATGTGAACATACAATGAAATGACATGCTACTTTGCTATCATATGCGCTATTTAATACTTCTGTCCATCATTATTAATTTGAAACCAATAAGAACACGGTGTTCAAGGAACTTGAAATACATCCGCTGAAATGAAAGTGAATGAACCAACGGTAGTTGTACTCGGAAATACGCCGACGAAATCAGAGTTAGTGAAAATAATTTTATTATTATCCAGGAGTTGACATCTACAGGAATATTACTTATGGAGGAATTCATTTCATTTGAGAAGTTCTAATTCAAAGGAATAAACCAGAGGGAAGCTGAATTTCTATTTGTCAGCTTCAGACTCAAATTCGTTAGCTACTAAACAGAACTGACTTTGTAACTTTTCTCTTTCACTGGGCACATGCACCTACGTTCAAGAGCATATTAATAGTCTAATTAATCATTATGCAAAATACAAACAGTATGTAAATCGTCGATGAAAAATGAAGTAAATACTAGAATAATATATTTTTCAGTCGATTATTTCATGATGTTTATGAAATTACTTTTTAACTCAGGGGTGTCAGCAAACAATTGGAAGATAATACTTTTTACAATGCCTAATTATCGTTTTTTGTATTGTTTTGAAAAAATAATTCTATTCAAAGGATAAGTTTGTTGCATTCGTAGTGGAATAATCTTTCCCTTTTCTACACGTTATCCAATCGAGGAATTTTCCCTGAATGTTCGAGTACGTATGCATGCTAGGACATCGTCTAGTGATTTGAATTATTTTACTGGTAAGAAGGAATAAATTAGAATATATGTATTTGCATGATGCTTCTTTTTTCACAAAGTCTAATCTTCCAATGGTCTTAGACTAAAAGGAAATAAATGAATAAATATGCATGTATGCATGTTAACACGTCATTAACGCCTTTTGACATGAGAGCTGAAAACCGCGAAGAAAATAGTAAAACAATTACTAATACATCACCAATTTACGATCAAGCGATGCTCAGTTTACAGCCACAATCGCTAGCTGTGAATACATTCTAAGTCATTATATTTAAGAGTCGTTCTTAAACGCCATCAGCGATGGTTACAGAGAAAGAAAATGACGTTATAAATAGAGCATCGAAATGATAGAATCTTCAACGAGGCATCGATTCTCGGAAGAATTTTTGAGCGGAATCTATGGAATTTAATTTGGGACTTTATCGCTCGCTGCAGTTTCACAAAGAAGATATTTCAAAAAGAAGGAATGAGAAGCAAGATTTAAAATTTAAGTTTTTTCATATTACCCGGTATTCAAAATTTGTTTTTCCAGCTCTAGAACGAGATTTTTGTTCCAACTGCTTGACTCAAACCAATAATTGCATGCCTTTTGACAGATGTTGAAGGGAAAAAAGGACCTCTCACCTTAAAAAACAAATTTCTTACTCCAGCAAGTTTTTCCCTCCCTACGTGACAAACGTTCATATTTGATGTACCATACATTTGTGTATATTAGATGTGCCTTACATACGAACAGTTTAGAAACAGGTGAGGATAACTATCGTATCATAGAAATGGTAAATTACTTGTCCAGTTAACGTTAGTATGGTATGGACGCTGTGAAATAAGCTCAAACTAAACATTTCCCGTAGAAATTCCACGATTTAGATTTGACTAATTTGAAATTATTATAAAGATGAATGTATTAAAGATTTACGACGAATTATTGTGTTTTAAATGAATAATTTTTATCCATATATACAGACCTTTTATTCTGTATCTTAGCTATCGATAATATAGCCTAGATCAGGAGTGGGGGACCTTTCTTGGAGTATAGTCCGCATTAACAACGCCCACTCATCAAGAAAGCCTCAAACAATAAATTTACATGGTGTACAGCTATTGTGACATAATTACATTCATAATTTGCATGAAAATCTAAAACACTCTACATAGAAAACATGAGAAAACAGACCAAATATATTTTAAACAATTTCATATATTTTTAACACTTTTCTCAACAAGCGACAGACGGCCGCACTTAATGACTTAAAAGGCCGCAGGAAATTCTGTGGCATAAAAAAGATGAAATTAAGGATCTATGAAATCCCACTGTATAATAATACACAGTTTGTTGCTTGCTTGTTCCGTCTCTCTGTCACGCTCTTAAAGATTTAGATAGGAGAAAATGTCTACTGAATAACAAGATGAGAATATCGTGAAATTTCATCAATTACAATGACAAATATAGTTTCTGGAATACGAGTATATACTCTAAAGTCGAGATACTGTATTAGTTTTTTCGATCCTGTGTTACATAAGCTTTTTCACATATTTTTCCAGCTGAATTTCTTCGTAACAGTTGAAACTTCGCTCGGAGTAGAGGTCAAATATTCCGAGTAGAGGCCCATTGATTGAGTCACTGCAGGTATTCACGATACGGAAACCAGTGTTGGGTCATTACAATTTTTTGTTCCCTTGCAAGATGGGGAAACATTCGTTTAAAAGGTAGCATGGATACAGTCTTTTTCTACTTAATGACTGCATGTTTCTACTTCAAACTATGCTATTGGACCAGTGCCTTTACATCGAGTGCCTTATCTAACGGACACACCGTGAGTTTGAAAAAAACTGATTTGCTTTGAAAAGTAGGTCGATACTATTTGATTTGGTAATATCCCTCTTTTGAGCGTGGTATATGAATTGCTGTTTCTTTGATTACGTTTTTTGTCTTGTCGTGCATAAGCTATTTTGGATATTTTTTGCCAGGAAGTGCCAGGAGCTCCGCTTGTCTTTCTGCCTTAGCAATTTACTGGAAGAAGGCTTTCCTCATCAAGAAGTCATCAACTACCTGCGGTAGCCCAAAATAATAAACAGAATATTACTTTTCTCACGGGTAAGATGTTCCTGAATGGCCTTAATATCGTAGAACGGGGATATGCCGTATCATCTTCAAGTGTATTTTCGGATACAAATTGAATTTGAAAAATTCATTAGAACAATGGAAGAAACACCAGAAGGAAGGAAACGCAGACTAGCACGTGAGAGGAAAACAAGACAAAGATCTGAGCAAAGTATAAGTGATATGGCTAATGTTCGAGCCATGGATGCTAAGCTCAAGAGGAGAGCTATGTCTCAAAAAATCAAGAACGCGAAGCAAGGATGCATCACGATAGTGAGAAAAAGCGTCTATAGAGGCAAACTTCGTTGAAGGAAAGCAGTGAAGAAAGAAGAAAGATGGATGGTGCAAGAAAAGCTGAAATATGCGCTGCAATGCCACAAGAAGAAATAGAAGAAAGGAGAAGATTAGAAAGGGAAAGACTTGTGGAAAGGACAGCTGACATGTCGTAATAAGACTTGCACGAAGGAAGAAGAATTGAAATTGTTGGAATTGTGTTTTATTGGCGAGCACCACTGAAGTATTTTCACAGAATCACTGCCGTCATTTTTAACGGCTGGGTGCACTAGTTAAATATATTTTTCAGTTTTACTCGTGGTACTATCAGAACCTGAATATTTTGTATGGATATTTGAAGGAATTTCCATTCTGTATTTTATCTACCGATAACATGGTCGTATAAGAGAAGAAAGTTAACAACGAAAAAATGGTGCATTTGATAATGGTTCGGAGCTTTTGGTATCCACAATACAATGCTGATAATACGGGTGTCGTTTCAGCTTTCAAGCTTTAGATCTCTCCAGTAGAGCCTGTAATGCTGCTCTTCATTCAGAATCGGTTAGATCTTTCGTGTGTCGTTTATGCGTGAACTTTGCACTTTTGATTTCAGTTCAATAATTTTTTTCAGTAATGGATAGGAAGTAATAGGATGGACACTCACAGAGAGGGAGATACATTGTTTACACATAGGTGAGAATAAATTAAAAAATTAATCTAATACCAAAGACGCCGGATTACTACAAAATGCTCCATTTTACCGTTATTACCTTTTTTACTCTTACACGGTCATGTTATCAGTAAATAAGGTACAGAATAAATGCTCTGTATATATTCATTAAAATATTCAGATTATGATAGTACCACAGTTAAAACTAAAATATGTACTCCCTCTGGTTCAAAATATTTGGTCCATATCAGTTCTGGAGTTGGTCGGAAATATTTGATGCATATAAGTTTAAACTCTTAAGGAAGGTTTATTTCAAAGAAAATACAGGTTAAATTAATCAGATACGTCATAAATTATCACAATACATTCAATTAAAATGTATCAACAAATTAAAAAGAATAATGTGATATTAAATATGAATAAATCATAAAACATTTACTCAATACTTGTTAATTCATCGTTTTATTTTGTGAGATCTTGATTGAATTTAAAAGAATTGCTTTTATTCTGAACTATATTTTCGACAAATGAAGTCTCTAATTGTTGCCACTGTCAGCCAAAAATAATTTGTTCCAATGATTGCTGGAAATTTAGGAAAATGTTTAATTCTGATCTCTGAAATTTTTCCCTGCTGTCTTTCACTGCCTCAATTCAATTATCAACGTTAATTAGAGCTTTTTGGTCCTGAAGGGATTAGATTGAATTGAAATCACCAACGTCAAGTGCATTCAGGTCTGGAGTGTTTGGAGGTTGGTTAACGTTCCAGCTTTCGAGCTTTAAATCTCTCCAGTAGAGCCTGCAATGCTGCTCTTCGTTCAGAATTGGTTAGATCTTTTGTGTGTCGTTTATGCGTGCAGTTTGCATTACCATCATTTTGATTTTCCATAGTTATTAAATCATTGCCTGTGGTTAAAGAACAATTTAAATATCATCTGGAAAAGAAAGAGACATAATTATAATCACCATAGGCATTTATTTACCTTGACGATAAAATTCTAGTTGAACATACTTTAAACAACCGTTGATTGTACAAACAAGTAAAAGTTATTTATAAAAAACTACAACGCAGGCACTTTTCTATTAGTGTACCAAATATTTCCAACCGGATGGTGCATTTTGTTTCATAGATCCTTCATCTTATCACTTTAAACCAAGTAATTTTAACGGGTACTATCAGGGCCATATTATCGGTAGATAAGATCCAGAATGGAAGTTCCGTATATATTAATAAAAAGTATTTATTTGAAACACAGAAATGCGTCGTAAATTGTTAGTAGATTCATTGTTAGAATAATTTTAAATTATTCAAAGCTAAATCGAGGAATTTCCACTGGAACTGTCTAGTATATGTAGATTATTCGTTCTATTCCAATGCTTGAACCAGACATCATACGCTTTCTTTGACAAAGCTCAGCTTATGCCCTAATTAGCAGACTTCTCCTAAAAACCTAGAACTTATGTGCTAATTAACAGACTTCTCTTATAAACCCTGAGCTTATGCGCAAATTAGCAGACTTCCCCAGACAAAACCGTCTGCTCTCACGTTAATCACCGGTTTTTCCCAGACAAAACTCTCAGCTTACACGCTAATCACCGGTTTTTCCCAGACAAAACCGTCAGTGTAAATGCTAGTTCGTTTGTGTTCAGAATCTTAAAAATGAACTGATAGAAGTATCGAGTTACTTTGACGTGTCTGTCACAAAATTAATATCTATATCATATGTGGGTAAAGAAAGCAAAACATTGCAAATAGCACTATTGATAGATATTGATATTTAGCAGCTACTGTACAGCAAACACTATTGACGTTGATCAAAAGGAATTACATTCTGAGGTAATTTTTTACGGTGACGGACGGTAATAATGAAAATTATTAATGGCTGATTTCAGGAATAGATTTTGGCGTAATGGTTTTGTCTAGAGATGGCCAACTGTATTATTTTTCAATATGTATTAAGATACATGCAAAGTTTTCTGAATTTTTTACAGATGTATGTTGTGATTTAAGGACTCGACGCTCCTGGTGTTTAGACTGCCAGCGCCATACCAGAGATGATCAAACATCACAGTGCCCACACATCACAGTGCCCACACATCACAGTGCCCACACATCACAGTGCCCACACATCACAGTGCCCACACATCACAGTGCCCACACATCACAGTGCCCATACATCACAGTACCGTCACATCACAGTGCCCACACATCACAATATAGTGCTACATGAACCCACTGAAAGCTGCAAGTGCGCAATCGACAGCCGATTAATGTTCGGCCCATCGAGGATAAATGAGGACTTTTGTGTGGAAAGACTCGGCAACTGCCAGATGCGTGAGACAAATTACTGGATCAGACCGATAGAAACGGCGGTAATCCATGACGGACCTAACAAAATTTCAATTAAAGTTTTAGACTGATATATACAACTAAAATATATCTTGCATCAAACTGGAATAAATAATTGCCGTGTTGCTGCAATAATTGGTTTAGTGTTCGTACCCCTGTTTTTTAAATTCATTCCCTAATAACGAAATTTCTCAATTATCCCATTGTCAATCATCACATCATCAATTGTCACGTTGTTTGAGAACGAGAACGTCTACTCTGCAACACGCGTCGACACATTGCGATGATAAATAGTTCCACAAGTTTAATATTCTATCACAATAGCGCTCTCACAACGAAAGTAATTCGTAGATCCATGTCAGAAATGGAAGTACTCATGTTTGGGTCCTCACTCGTTCTTGTTGCTCTTGTCGCCTTCCCAGCAATGTTCTAAGATCTAAAGGCTGCTTAGACTGAACAAATGTGCGCTCCCTACCGTGGCATTACAACGAGAGCAGATAGCATTTGATAATAAAAGCCCCCACCTCCCAGGGATTATTTGAAAATCATTTTGTGATATTGTGTTCAAATAGCAGCCCTAATGACACAAGACAGCAATGTTGCGCTCATTGTACGACATGATATCAGAATGACATCGTGACGCACTTACTGCAATGGTCGGGGAAGGCTGACTAGAATTTGCTACTGTACACACGTGGTAGTAGAGAGAACGAGGCATTTGCGGGTCACATCGTACCTTGTGTTGCTGTAACTGGTCTTACTGAATAAACGTCTGCCTCAGCAGAACTCTTGGACCACCATGTCATTGCTGTCACTGACAAGTGGTGCCCAAAATTATCATCACGTACATCATACCATAAATATTGAGTGAACATGCAGCGCATGGCGATCAATTCTATATGTTCAGACCCATTATCTCCTCACGAACCCACTATCTGCCCGACTTATTTTTGTAAACTACACAACAGAATGTGCTTTGAAGAAGTTTCTCCTTCACAATATCATTTTTTATAAATGCTTACAGACATTACAGTCCAAATTTTTATTGTACATATACCTTCACTTATCTGCATACCTATATATAAATCCACACCACTGATTCCAGCATTTACGAGTATAACAGGTGAAGTAAAAGTCAAATCACGCCTCCATAGATTAATAAAATAAAAACTATTTTAAAACTGGGTTACACGTAAAATGGAGGAAATCTTTGAATTTTGTCATTCTAAAAGAGTAGCCGCTGTAAAAACGCTGTACTTTGTAAATTATTAGTGCTAGAAGGCTGAAATAGGTTTTATTATAAAGAGTCAAATTTAAAGTTTTATTTGGCATACTATGTAATGAATTAACAAATACATATGTAAAACTTTAATTTTAATCGCGGTCTATTACCCTAAGAATGGCACAATTAACAGTCAAACAGAAACACTTTTTCGTCGAAGAAATGATTAAACACGAATCCGTGATCGCTACAATTCGTCAATTTCAAGCAAGATATGGAACACGATTACCTAAAAGAAAAGTCCAAACCAATTACCCTAAGTGGAATTTTCACGGCACAGTGCATAATTAAAATCCTTACCATGTTAATTCTTGGTTCTGTCCTTGCTGTTTTTAGAGGGCCTGAATTTCCTTTATTTAAATTATGCACTGTGCCGTGAACATTCCACTTTGCGTAATTGATTTGAACTCTTCTTTTAGATAATCGTGTTCCATATCTTGCTTAAAATCGACGAATTGTAGCGATCACGGATTCGTGTTTAATCATTTCTCCCACGATAAATTGTCTCTGTTTGACTGTTAATTGTACCATTCCTGCGGCTAATAAACCGCAAAAGATATTGAAGTTTTACAGATGCACCTGTATATTTATTACAGTGTGTGTATAATATGAAATTAAACTTTAAATCCTGCTCTTTTTAATGAAATCCATTTCAATCTTCTACCATTAATAATTTACAAACTACAGCGTTTTTAAACCGACTACGTTTATAGCGGACACCCTGTAGAACACTGATACAAAGAACGGTTTGTACTCAGAAACAGTGCTAATACCAAGTAACCCAAGATGACGAAATGCTGCAAAACACATCGACCAAGATTTGTGGAAAGTTATTTCCGACATAATTCATCCGAAGCTGCCGTGCAGAGGAACGAGAAATTCTTAGTTAACTGGAACGTTTCCAAGTCGACATCGGTGGCTCGTGTTGAACACTGAAACAAGCTCAATTAAACAAATATATTTTCTTCTGCTCTCAAACTACCAGAGCGTTACTTATCAGCTGTAGATCCTGGTTTTCTGTATCTTGAATCATTGCAATACTGCAATAGCTGAAGGAGTTGCTCGTTGAATAAATGTTGTCATAAAGTTCCTTTCCACTGCAATAATTGAGGATTCCAATTGTTTGAAATATCTTTCCACTATTCTTGCTCATTGTTCTTATTAGTACTTCACTATTTAGGGTTACTTGAGAAAAGTGCTGTTTTCATAGGCAATAAAACATTAATACGTTTGATACATAATAAAACTACAAAAAATTGATTTTAATTTGATGTACTTTTTTGTCTCATTGCCACTTTTACTCTATCTTGGTACATATACTCGTGCCCACACTCATTCCCACACTCACCCCTACGCTCACCTGCAGGCTTATCCCCACACATACACAAACACACACACACGCACACACACGTATATGTACCGAGTTATATAAACACTGATATTAATGTCTACTCTAATATATCTTTTTCTACACATAATAATTTAACAATTACGAGTAGAAGCAAGAATTTGCATTTTAAGATGGTGATTTTTAAAAGATACAGTGTGTAGATGATGCGTCAGGATGTATAGAAGTAGAAGATTTCCGACTTTGACATCTGAGAGACTGCAACTTGTGTAGAGGAGGGGCTGTGTACCCAATTAGAGCAAACAAGAAAATTGTTTGACACTAACAATTGAGCTAAGAAGGAACTGCTGTTTGTCATAGCTTCATGGAGGAGACATAGGCATAAACACTATCGTTACGCATCAATGGATATTCATTTTCAGAATTGTTCGGGCGTCAATGTCAGTTTGCTTCTGTCTCTCAGTCATGAGATGGAATTTTCATCCTAAGAAGAAGACGACAGATTGTACCAGTGTAGTAATTGCAGGTAGTGAAACTCTTCTTCTTGATATAAAGTTTATTAAACTCCGTCTAATGAATATATATCAAGACGAAGAAAAGAGTTTCACTACCTGCAAATACTACACTTGTACCATCTGTCGTCTGCTCTTGGAACGATAATCCCTCCTCAGGAACAAGAGAAAGAAGCAACCTGACAGAATTACAATTAAACAGTTTTGAAATTTGTCCTCACTGACAAAAAATCTCAAAAGGGACGTCGCACTTGCAGCTGACAAAGACATTTTAATAGAGAATACGACAGATTGCGTAATGTACAATTTTATTTCATAATTGATGATAAAAATGTTTCGTACTAGTAAAATATACATCGTGTCATGATATATGTGCGTATTCGATTTCGATGATTTAATTTCTTGCTGTTTGAACGTCATCTTCATGTTTACAAACCGTGCTTATTTTAAAGAAAACTTCCGTCAGAACAGAACTTAGGTCAAATCTTAATCATGTTTCCGCCGCTGCCTCAGCTGAACACTGCAGGGACAGAATTGCTCGCAACTGCAGTCAACTGCGATTGTTCTCAACCTTCCCTCATTTTCCTTGGGTTCTTTAATAAGTTATTCAGTGTACCTCCTAAGCAAATTTTTCCATTTGTACATTTGTCCCCATTGATGTGACTGGCCGTATAGCCCAAAGTGTCATTTTCTATTTGGTTTACTCATGTTCATTTACGAAAATAATGCACGGTAAAACATTTCAATGAGGAATTATTTACACAATTCTTCTTGAATCTTTAACTAGACATGTCCGCCAGGGAGTTATTATAAGCGAACACTATAAAACTTTGCAATATATTCAGTACGTGGGCACCCAATGTTCTGTACGTGAGCGATACGTATTCAATAAAATTTCATGTATGCGTCTAAACGAATAATCTTGTAATTAATTCTGCTATATAGTGTTTATTTTTTCAGGAGTAGAGTAGTGTTGAGCGTTATTTTTTGTAAATTTTACTGAAGAAATTTCAAAAGCATTGAAGAAACAGTTACTTGTATCCAGCTGGTGCAGGAATGTAGTGCGTCAAGCGAATAACTGCCTTGTAATTCAAGACTACGGCGCCATCAAAGAGTCATTGATTCAAATAACAGAGTCAGGGAGCGAGAGCTGTGGTGGGAAGGTATCCTGTTAAGGAGGGGGAGACTGGCTTCAAAATAAAAAGGAGAAGAGGTAAGGAGAGCAAAGAGCGACGCACGCATCAGCTTAGGAAGGCTAGCTGTGCTGCTGCTTCATGAATTTAGATTTTCAGCGAGGGTTAGTGGCAATATTAGGGTTTCAGCAAGAGTCAATGGCAATATTAAGTTACAGCGAGGGTCAGTGGCAATTGCCAATTAGGGAAATGAAAAGGAAGCATAAGAGCACTTGTGGGACCTAAAATGAAGAACGAGTTCAATGAGTCTACAGGATGATGTATGGAAACATAAATCGAAGAAATTTACCAGTAAAAACTCTGTGATTAAAGGGAAACCTAGCGCAATAACATATCTATGTTGCATTGGGGTGGGCAAATAGTTTTTACATTGAGTGAGAAAAAATACAGGTAACCCACAATCCATCTAAAAGGGGAATATATGTGGAAAGGACTCAGGAAAGGCTATTTAGATTCTGTAATTTTTTTCATGAGCGTTAAAAAAAATACTTCCGAAGAGAGTTTTGTTCTCTATCAATAAATGCTGCCAAAAGTTCGATTTCAAAGGGCTACTTCATTTACACTTGAACTGGAATATATCATACATCTCTGCTCATGAATGCTATGCGTAATACGTACTTATGCATAAGTCCCATACCACATAACAATTTACAAGTTTTTAAAGTTGTGAAGTTCAAACATTCCTTGACTTTGAGGACACTGAGCTGCTTTGAAAGCTACATCAAAGCTCTGTATTGAGAGCAGGGCTTAGTTCACTAAAGTAGGCTTTCGAGCTCGTCAGCTTATTGCATGCTCTGCTAATTTCTAGGTACCTGAAGCACTAATTACCCCGTAAATATTTTATAATATATGTTTCCAAGCCGCAGCTCCTGATGCTTTATTGATCATACCTTGACTCTAAGGCTGGAATCTCGCTGCTCAAGATCACTCTCTTTAACGACCAGCTCCCGTTTCTTTGAAGACATTGAACGAGCAGCTCGAAATGCACGTGATGATTTGACATCCCCTCGCCCTCCTTCCCTCCCTCCTTCTTGCTGTGCTGTTCCCAGATCTTTTTTGTAAAGTCATGGCAGAATGTGAAGGTGAGCAAGCCTACAGAATTTGACTTGTCGTACATTTCTACTCCCGTACTCTACTATTCGAGAGCTTTTCTATCACATAAATAGAAATTCACTGATGTTTTCACATTTGGGTAGATTAAGCCTTGGGATTTATATAATTTTAATCTCATTAAAGAATAGCTATCAAGTGTTCAATAATGTTATAGGACCAATAATCGACTTCAGTCCCCCTCCTCCAAGAGCTTGAGTTCAGACATCTACGTGTAATGAAACACAATTGTTTTGTAGCAGAATGCAAGCTGAAGCCATTCACTCGGTAAAGATGTTACCGGCAGCAGAGAGGTAGGTTAAGTAGAACCTCTTGAAGCCTGTTGCTCAACAGCAGCAGTAATTTCATGACGCTATCAGTAATTCTTTGTGAACATTTATGCGGGACCTCGTCAATACAAGCAAACTATAACTCACTCAGTTATCAGCTCATTTCAGGATATTCCTATACCTGATTATTAATAATTTCATCTCTTTCTTTAGTACTAAATAGAATTTCAGGATTAAAATTGACTCACCTGGTATGTATATACTGTGAAATAGTAATTTGAATATTAGGAGCAATGCCCGTAGATTAATTTTGAATTTTCATTACACGTGAATTGCTCGTAAATCCAGCAAGTTTATATTCTTATCCATAAATACCTAAGTCGCTCAGAAAATACATATGTCGATAAAACTTCGTCCACTTGAACTTTTGTAACCGAACTCTTGTTGTAATTGAAGCAGTATATAGTTGCATGCATCATTGTTATGAAGCAGTGTATAGTTGCATGCATCATCGTTATGAAGCAGTGTATAGTTGCATGCATCATCGTTATGAAGCAGTGTATAGTTGCATGCATCATCGTTATGAAGCAGTGTATACTCGTAGTTCATGCATCATGGTCATGAGATAATGTATCATAATATACATCATTGTAATGAAGCAGTGTATCATTGCTTACATCATTGCCATTGCCATCATGTACCATGGCATGCATCATTACCATGAAGCAGTATATCATAAGATGTATCATTGCCTTACAGCGGTGGTTCTTAACCTTGTTAGAGGTACTGAACCCAACCAGTTTCATATCCCCATTGACCGAACCCTTCTTAATTGGAAAAATAAAATATGATTTTTTCAAATTCAAAACATAGCTATATATTTTACTGCTGCACAAAATGAATCATGCATCAACATCAATGTGTTGAAAGAACAAAATCATCAAAACATGATTTTCAGACAAAAAACATAATAATGAAGATTTGTTGCAAATCAGTGTGACTTCTGTAGTTGCCTTTTAGAGATCAGTTCAGAAATACACGGCTTCACCTGGGCAAGTGCCACTCTCATGTTCCTTTTCTTCGTTTTTATATCCAATATCCTCAAAAAGGATTGCTCGCAAAGATATGTTGTAACAAACGGTATGAAAATCTCCAGAGCTTTCTTAACAATAACAGGGTACGTTACCATTTGTTGACACCAACACGTTGAAAGCGTTGTTGTTCTGAAGAGTTGCTGTTGAACCTGGTTATGCTGAATTTCAATGATTTCATCGAGGTATTCATCATTGACATCTGTTGTCTCAACATTAAACAGGAACGGCCATCTCACTCACGCTGGATATGAATTTCTTGTAGGGAAGTATCTGTCGAGAAACTTTGCAAGCCCATCTAAGTGCGCTGCAATTGCTTGCTTCAGTTCTGCGGGTATAGAAATGTCTCCGATTCCCGATACATCTTCGATCTTACTTACATTGTTGTCCAGCAGGGGAAAATTTGAGAAGTTATCGTTCTCTGATCGTCGTTTCCATAACGGTAGTTTTTTTCAAAAGCCTTTTGGTTTTACTCTGCTTCGATGATGTTTACTCCACCGCCCTGCATCTTTTGATTGAGACGATTGAGAGTTGTGAACATATCAGCCAAGTAAGCTAAAATGAAAATGCTCAGAATTTTTGAAGCAATCCGCATAACAATGTTAGTGTTTTTGCAAAAATAGGGATAATTCCTCAATCACGGCAAAAACACGACTCAACACCTGTCCGCGGGAAAACCACCGAATGTTAAAATGGTACAGAAGTACCTCGAATTCAGATCCCATTTCTTTACACAGCTCACTGAAGATGCGGTGCCTCAGAGTGCTAGTTCGCACATAGTTCACCTATTCCACCACAATTTTTAATACTTTTGCCAGTTTTGGAGGCAAAGTTTCTGTTGCTAACGCATACCTGTGCAGAATACAATGCGTAACAATGATGTGTGGTGCATCGGCTTTCACTAGCACACCAAAACCAGACTTTCTTCCCAGCATAACTGGAGCTTCGTCCAAACAGACTGCAGAAACCATATCCCACGAAAGACTTTTGTCTTTGAAGCAGTTATCCACAAGTTTTTTCACATCGGCTGGCTTCGTTGTCGTTATAAGAGGCTTACAAAATAAAAAATTTACTTCTATCACGTTTTCTTTCACAGCGCGCACAAACACAGCAAGCTGGCTTGAACTGGAAACGTCTGTGGTCTGGTCGCGTTGAAGGCTGAATTTTGCCGTGCCCAAAATCAGATCTGCAACTATTTTAGCAAGATGTCTTTGCTCATGTCCTCTATTTTGTCGCTGATGGTGCCATTTGAAAGAGGAATTTGGGATAAATTTACTTCAGTCTCTTTTCCCAGCATGATATTCGCCATCTTCAACATAGCTGGTTGTACGAGTGTTTCACCAATAATGTGTTGTTTGCCCTACTTGCGATCAGGTAGGCAACTTCGTACGATGCTGTGAGGATCGGTTTGTTGATGGGTACAAAGCTGAGAACAGACAGAGTAGCATTTCCATCGAATCTGGCTCCCTTTACCTTGAATTCAGCGAGCATTGTGTTCTTGTATTTTCCATCTCCATGCAGCTTAAAGAAATGTTCTCTTAGTTTTCCGGTGCTATACTAGAATTGTTCAACTTGGCATCGCAAATCATGCAGTTAGGACACTGACTTCCACCACGATACGTTATACATGTGAATCCATATTGTACAAATTCATCCTCCCACTTTCTTTTTTGCTCGATATAGTAAGTATGAAGAGATTAAAATATTAAGAAAGAAACCACAAGATGTACCATTACGACAGTCACAAGTCGACTACTGAGTGCACCAAATTTCCCGCAACAGAGGTCGGCCAAGTGATGTAGCGTGATCACTTGCAGCCAATGATGGCCAAGCGGGGCGTGTCATAACGAATCATATGAGTCGGATGTGAGTCTTGACCTCCGCCGAACCCCTGAGACCGACTCACAGAATCCCTGGGGTTTGATCAATCCAGGTTAAGAACCATTGCTTATAGCAACATATCATTGCCCTGGAACATGTGTCAGCAGTTCAAGAAACACGCAAGCAATTTGTTGTATTTACTCACATGATGTTGCTATGCCTTCTGTTCACGAGGAGTTCGCGTAGTTTCTTTATCAGAAAAATAAGGAATAATTCTTATTAAGGTTGTGGAGGTTTTTCATTTCGCCAATATACTCTCTCGATATCTCAAAAAAGGCAGGGAGGAGATGTGAACACTTAATCTATGATATACAGTATCTCTAAAATTCAGCCTTAAATTCATTCATACTTTTGTTCTGGATGAAAGAAATCTCTGGGATGTAATTATATGTTTAAGTACTACCTTATAGTAAACTAAAATGAGCTTCACACCTTTATGTAGATTTGCTTACACAATTTTGAAGATAATAATTGAAAGTTTATCAAATACTGAAATTCTGTCACAGTAAGTGCTGTTAAATTCTATTATGAACAGCAATCTTGATCATTAACGTCTTAATGTGCATCTGATGTCCCGCCAACACACAGTTGGCAAAATTTAGAAATAAATAAAACTTAGAACTATACTGCATGTAATTAGAACAACATAAAAGGAATCTATTCTATCTACATTTGACGTTATCTATTGAGTAACAAGAATTACAGCACATAAAACTCTGCAAAATATATTCTTTTTAATTAAGTGCATGCGTTTCTAATCTTTAGGCAATCTTCACCTCGTGGATCATTCAAACAAAGCTCTGCAATAGAAAACTGGTTTCATCAGATCTGTAGAGGCTCTGTATTCTGACAAAACCATGAGCTCTTAGATCTGAACGCTTCGTTAAAAGCTGTCAGTGTGTTGTACGAATACTGGTGTGCATGTCTCTGTACATGCAGTGCTGTCCAAAATAAAGGACCAAATCTTAAAAGTTCTAAATCTTCGAAAAATGGAAATTAATTATTTCAAGTTTCTGCTCAGTGTAGACATGCAGTACTTGACCTATTTCTTAAACTTTCATGTTGCCTAAATTATACGACGATAGTTATTTAACATTTAATTACTTTCTGAGTGTCACAAATTGAAAAATAAAGTTTCTCATAATAGCAGATAAAGATAAAGGTATAAACTGCTTTTCATAACGTCAACATATGTAACCATATCAGAACGAATCAAAGTTGATGCAGCTATTAAAGACAAAATTGTGAAATTGCGAAAGGAAAATCTTACGACTAAACAAATTGTTAACACGACTTACAGATGAATCGTTATAAAATTGTTGTATGCCAAATTTTGAAACGCTATAATGAAACTCGTACGCTAACTAATCCAAAAAAACGGGTAAGCCAATGAAAACTAGACTAAGAGAAGACAGAGTTTTGCAACGCTTAGTACTAAAGTACCATTTTCTAATTGGGGGTAAATTTTCTAGTAGAACTGAAGGTGGTAGAAATGTTTCACAGCGAAAACTGTGTCCAGGCAAAAGGATGAAATAGGTTTTATGCGAGATCTTCTTGGAAAAAGCCGCTGATAAGTAAAAAGAATAAGGCAGAAAGATTAAAATTGGTAAAGAGATATGTGAGTTGGTCAGAAAATAATTAAAACAAAGTATTATTCAGTAATAAATTTAAATTTAATGTAGTTGAAAAGGATGGTAAACAGTTTGTAAGAAGACAAATTGGGGAAAATTTAAAATAAAACTGTACACAGAAAACTATCAAGTTTGGTGGGGAAAGCGTTACGGTTTTCGGTATGATATCAGGCCAGGGTACAGCACCTCTTGTGAGTTCAAACAGTGGAGTTGATGCTGCTGTTTACATGAATGTGTAAGAACAACATACGTATGCCAGTTTTGCAAAATTCTGGAATTGATACTACTGCTTTATGCAGGATAATGCTCCCTGTTACAAGGCAAAGCTTGTTATGAGCTATCTTAAGAAACAAGCAGTAGAGGTTATGGACTAACCTACTCAGAGTCTAGACATGAATCTAATACAAAACCTCGGAAAGACTCTCGGGCAAAATGTTATGGCGAGAAATTCAACAATAGTTGAAGATTCATGGCTAAAATTGGAACAGTAATGAGGTAAGATTACAGCTGTTCAAAGTCAAGATCTGCTAAAATTCTGCGTTCGTAGATGCGCTGCAGTGATTGCAAACTAAAGTTGCAGTACTTAATATAAAAAACTCTGTTATCTATTTTCATCTCAGGTTTCGACAAAAATGTTCGTTTGTTTCTCAATTTTGAATACCCAAAAAGTAATTAAATGTTAAATAACTATGAAAGCATTATTTAGGCAACCTGAAAATTTGAAAAATAGTTTAATTACTGTATGATTACACTAGTAAATATTTGAAAAAAATTATTCATATTTTTTGAGAATTTTACAGTTCTTATCTTTGTTTCTTAATTTAGACGTCAATGTGAGTTTGTGTACGTACGTGTTTGCTAATGTTTCTGTCTGTGTCCATCTCCATGTATGTTTTTGTGGATCTTTGTGTACCACTAGCGACTTGCTGCTGATGCTCGCTTTACCCTGGTTATTTTTTTAAAATAAGGAAAGACGTGGTATGATTCGTAAAAACATGAAAAAATTACTTGTTGCAGTCAAATAAAAGACCACTCTGACTCGGTTGTTGACGTCAGACAACAGCATTAGATGTATTATAGTAGTGGTTGCATTAGATATGATAGTTATTGCGTCAATACTCGTGGTGATTGTATCAGTTATCGTGGTGGGTACTATGGATATGGTTGTGGTTGTATTAGTTGTGTCGGTGGTGGTTGCATTAGATGGGAATGGTGGTTGTATTAGATACGTAAGTGGTGCAATATAATTGATGGGTGCGGCAACATAACTTCCTTTTTTCAAAGTTCTGTGCTGAAAAAAAGAAGTTATGTTGCCGCACTCTGTATATGGGGTGATTTCTTAGTTATGGTGGTGGTTGTATTAGATGCAGTGGTGGTTGCATTAAATATTATGGTGGTAGTACTGGATGCAGTGATGGTCAAAAACTGATAAATGATGACGTTGGTTGCATCAATTATTGTGGTGGTTACGATAGATATGGTCGTGGCTGTATTAATTGTGGGGGTGGTGGTTACTACCTCCACATCTAATGTAACCTCACAGCTATATTTTTTATTATTTAATTTTGGTTTGTTCGGCTTTGCACGTTAATGCGAGGCAAGCATTACCACTTGGGATTAGAGTGCAGCTGTTACTATATGGGACCTTCATTTAGTGAGACCATCTCCCACCTACGCGAGTTCCTAAGTTCATTTGCTTGAAAACTTGAATTAAAAATTACACTAAAATTTTTTATTACAGTGTAGGGAGATTATATTCTTCCCAGATTTAACCTAACTACTTGCTCGACATGGTGAAGTACATAATGCGATCGAAGAAATTCCAGAAAGTAATCGATGTGTAACTTGTGTAACGCGGGATGTAGTCATACAATCAACACAGCTATGCCTGTGTCATTGCCGTTTGACGAATTCGTTGATATATTTATAAAATAAATTTTATTTATCCAAAATTTCAACTACAGTAGCTACAATATCTTGTGGCATTCCTGGGCTGTTTGGTTGACTATGTTATGTACTGAAAAATTCGTGTTTCTGGTTGAAGGCTCATTTCACTTGCTAGGCAATTAACTGCAAAATTAAATAAGAACGTATATACAAAAAATTTTGAGATCAATGGCTGTATTGAAGTTGTAAAGTTCAAATCCATTTGTGCTTTTGGAGGGAGTTCTGAGATGGTTTCTTCATATGCCGGTGATAAGGTGTACGATCGAGATAGTTAAATATTGGTGGGCTTTTCCGTAGCGTTTTCACACGTGAATAGAATAGAATAGAATGAGGTGAGGAGCCTTTTGGCCCATTCTTAGGTTGGTATCCAAATCCCATGCTGTAATTCTAGCCAAGCGATGGTCATACACAAACTGACCACCGCGGCAGTGGCCTCGAACCCGGGTCTTCTCGTATCGCAAGCAAATTCGCTCACCACTCGACGAAGCTGATGTTAGACATATATCATGATTATGTTTGTACTGCTTTTTCGTATTCGTACTGGACAAGTTCTTGGAATGTTTTATGCGTGTGAATAGTAAGTGAAAGCCACTGAGTAAGAAAAAACGATATCACAATTGAATTTTTTTTACTAGAAATCGATGAGGTTTTAGTTCTACCTTGGTGACGCATAGAATACTGACTTCTAGAGTTTGCTTGTGACCTCTTCGCTCATTCTCATAAGGAGCTGCTAGTTATTTACAGCCAGAAAAGTGACCATTCTTCTAAAGTTTTTAATCGTTGTTAGATAACAACCTAGTTTGTTTACCACATCCAGGTTCTTTCCCTAGGGGGATTCTTTTCCGTTAAATACTAGCCACTAGCAGAAGTTTGTCTGCAATTGTCCGCGTCTTGATTTTATGCTTCTTCATTGAACGAAGCAATCCAGTGCAAACTTTGAAATTTCAATCTAGTTCTAGTCAGAAGGTCTGTATCATTGGTATGTAGCACTGACATTTATAACATGTGCCTACTGTGTAAACGTCGAATTACGTGCCTGTGAAATTTGGTGCCCATAAGTGTGTTATATAAACTTGTGTACTTTGAGAGTAGTAGAAATATATTAAAGAGTTAGCCCTCCCTGACGAATCTTGTAATTTCCTTTCGTGGTTCCATACTTTACTTTTACTCCCATTCCCCTCTTCACATCCCTCCCCCTCCCCCTCCCCCCTCCCCCGTCACCTGACAGAGGCTTTCTCAAACTGACACGGGAACCTTACTTGTTAGAGGTAGCGTTATGAAAAATGGAAGAATTTAACACGTCTGTTTTATTTTAGATGGCAAGCAACGAAAAATTAAATTCTGATTTTCAATAGAACTCATTTCTGCACGAAATGAAATTCATTTTCTGCACTTTTGACTATTTCGAACTGAGAAAAAATGCCTGTATACAGATCTTTTGAATGAAAAATTTCGAATCACAGATGTTATGATACACCTTGCAATGTATTTGCTACTCAAAAATAGTTTTACCTAGAATATAGGTCAGGTACAGTTCATGTAGGTAATTCAATGAGCATGGGAGAAATTTTACTAAAATTCATAAGCTCAATAATATTTTATTATTTCAATTTAAAAATCGTGGAAAAATCGCCTCACAATAAATATTTTTTTCAAGGTAATCTTGGAAAAACCCAAGGCCTTGCTGGTCGAGTGGCATTAACAGCAATTCGTTCTGGACTTAAGCATTTCAAAGTGAAGCTCTAATTGCCACCAACCTGTCGCTTGTTTGTCTTACTTTCTGCTGCTTTTATTTTTAATCTCATTTCCTATATCGTCTAGATATTTACATCACTAACTTATACTGGCTGTACCGAGCGAAACATTGAAAATTTACGTTTTCAGAATGTTTCATAAATTAAATACGTACGTACTGAACTTGACTGTGATGGTCGTCCTCACTAAGCGGAAACTTGAACCTTCAATACATTAATGATGATCAAAAATTTTGACTCGAGTGCTGAATTTCATGGCAGCACGGATTTTTCTCAATTCCGACGCTTTATAAAACGTGTTATTAGAGTATACGACTTCT